>JAHZNG010002616.1:0-12341 GCA_027744375.1 Orchesellides sinensis
AAAGGGAAACTGTTATTTCAATAGAATCCTTGTACGTATTTGACATCATTATTACCCCATTCTAACACAGCTCATTTGTATTGATGATACAGCTCAAACAACTTTACTCAAAATGTGATTACTTCTCGAAGACTCAAGTCTGAGAATATTATTTGCCCGAATTTATAATGGAAGTTTTCATTAAATTGCAAGCTATTTCTTTAACTTTTGCCATATTGCAATGTTCTACTATTGCTTCCTTAGTCAACAACAACGGCAACGTTGACTTTGTCCAACTGCATAATAGTCAAGACACTTCATTAAAAAATACAGAGGCAGGGAAAAGTTTGTATCAGATCTCAAATTCTATTTCAAGAAATCGTAAAATAGGAAATGTCATTTTTAATGACAATCTCGTTTTCGGTGCAAGTTCTCCAGCAACAAATGATAACAGAAAGGAACGACAGCATTTGACAGCAGAAAGGCAACAAAGGCAAGTTTACTCTACTAGTGGCTCAGTAGCTGGAGGGCTTCTTCAGAATCACCGACTGGAAGGACCATTATCACCGGAAGAAACATCGTCGGCAGCAGCTGCCGCTGCTCTTTCTACTCCTATCTTGTCTAACTTGAATGAAAATGATTTGAAACTTGCCAGTGACAACAGTCAGTATAATATTCACACAGCAGCAAATAGTGTTGCAGCTGATGGAGCTTCTGTAACAGGACAAAGTCGAGTCTATTCACCACATAATGGTGGCTGGGCTTCCAATTCCGGCTCTTGTCTCTTCTCATGCTCCACTGGCAGCTATAGCAGTGCTTCTTCATGCTGTCAACTAAATTACGTGCAATGCTGTCCGAATCCGCATCAGGAGCAATTGAATTTTAAAAATCTTCACCATGGAAGGGGATACATAGGTGGAGGATCTGGAAAATCTGGTTACGCATGGGGTAATAATGATGTCAAATACGTACAAGGATTCTATTGAAATAACAGTTTCCCTTTAACTTCCGGATATGTGTACTTCGATCGCTTTAAGCAATTTATTAAATTAAGTTATATGTATGTAGGTCCTTCTATTCCATATAACCCACCACCTATTGTCAGGCCAAAACCTTGTCAACCTCTTCTCCATCACAATCCCATTGGACTTCACGCCGGAGGCGCTATACTCAACAAAGGAATTGAGACAATAAAACATAATATACACAATATCGGGCAATTTTTCAAAGGCCATGTAACATCTGGCTGGACTTCTGGCGGAAATGGTGCCGCTGGTGCTTATTTCCACCGTAGGTCAGACGATCCCGTGGAAGAAGCAAAGCATTACGGAATTAATTCATCAAAGAAAAGACGACCCACCCGTAGTGTACATAATAAATGGGACGGTGGTGGTTTGGGCAACACAGTAGTGCCATGTCCTGTTTACTCAACTCCTCCAAATCCAAGTTATGGATGGTCTCATGCAGCTCGACCTTACAGTGTTGGCTTAGGCAGTCTGATTGGATGGAGTAGACCAGGAAATCAAATCCATGGTGGTGTAGGGTATGGCAATCCGTACCAGTATGCAGTTCCAGTACAACCAACTGGTGGAGGTTATGGATGGGGAGGGTCTGGTTCCAATGTTTGTCAATGGGACTACCAGTGTCCAGGTAATATCTTAATTTATTTATTACATGACTTCTGACAGCCAGTTTGTGTTAGCGTTAGGTACTGAAGTAACGAATTGTCGTCTTGTATTTCAGGAAGTCTGCAATGTTGCAAAGGAACATGTCAAGTTGCCCCATTTGCTGGATGAGAGACTCACATTCGTCAATATAAAGAACCCGAAAAGTAATCTATATCTACAACTACAATTATCCTAGGCAATTTTTTATATATAACTCCTATACTGTAATTATTTTAATCCTTACTTACATAATAAGTACGTATGTAAGTGGAAATACAGCAAACTCCTTACCTACACAAATGAATTTAATTCATCCAAATTCATTTTTCATCCAAATCACAATTATTGCTATTTCAGTCTAACTATACATTCAAAAGTACATCATGTTGGGAAAATATAAGGATGGAGCGACATGAAGTCACCAATTCACGCAACACAACATTATCTTTATTTGTCGTATGCAAATGCACAAATGTTACCTGATATATGTACGTAGGTACAATAAATTAGACTTGATGTTTTGTTAACTTGAAGCAATATCCTCTGAGTCACGGGGATGGAATTCGTATTACATACCAAGAAGTGCGAGAGTGTATTGTAATAAGAGACAAGGCTGAAAGAGGATGTTCTAAAATTCGATTTTAGATTCCGGATGTTGATACAGCTACCTTATTCCTCTGTCAGCTTAGATTTTTAAATTTGCATAGAATATTTCGTGTGAGCGAGGTGAAACTCTTTGAAGTTAAAAGTCTCATAAGATCTAGTATTCTCATACCGAACCGTACCCTTCCCTTCCGTTTCCTTTCCTAACTACATTCCACCTTCCATAATATTACTATTGCCTTTTGTGACTGGCGTTCTGTGTATGGTGTATGGGGAAAACGCATTTGGCTTGGCTTTGAAAGACATATTTTGCATACTAACCCTGTTCATGAATGTATATCACTATAATTAGTATATCCCTATTCTTTTGTAACACTGCAATACAACTTCTATATGATCTATGTACACGGTATTTTGAAGCTTTTGTTAAGCCAAGGACATGAAAGCAAATGTAATATGATGCGACTTAAAATGAGAAGACTACCTATACATATTCCGAGGTTAAAATTCGTTCCTTTTAAAACCCAGTTTTAAAGCCAATACATATGTACTACGAAGAAGAGCAGAACTTGGGAAAACAATAGATACATATACATATAAGCAATACGTGTAACAAAGTATGAATACAAATTTTGTCTTCTTTGTACTTCGAAACATTTAATTTGAAGCATAAGTGCTTACGAGAAATCTCTCAGAAGTAATTAAATTTTTACATAATAAATATTTGTAGAGCTAAAAAACGACTATGAAATTCAGTCAAAACAAGCAGTATAATACTACGTTGAAATCGAATATTTACTAACTTCCTGTCTCCATATTTCGTCTGCTTTTAAAGGCACCAGATACATGATACATACATTGCACTCATTGCAGTAGCATTTTATGGCCTATGGCTTTTGTATGAAATGTGTTTTTCTTTTCTAGGTATCTGGCCCGTTATGCAAATATTCAAACAATATGAAGATGAACAATGCATATGCATTCAATGAAAGTGCAGTATACAATGAAATTTGTGCGTGTTTTATGTTGTACGAAAGTCTAGGCGTCGCAGCGTAGACGATTAAAAAGGTACAACGGATTGATGATTGGAAACGTGGTACATCGGGGCAGAACTTAGTAATGTTAAGGTTTTAACTGCTTCAGTATAAGTAAGCCCCGTAGAAACATAATTTATTACATAAATAACAAATTTAACTTCAGTCCAGTACCATAGACGCAAAGAAGACCCACAAAGAAAAGCGGAACGTGTCTCTATTTAAACTCACTTCGCGATCCCTGGGTGCCTGCTTCTGGTCCGTACAGAGAACAATATTAATTTTTCAACATTACTTTTATTATCGCATGCACCATTTTTCAATCTAATAATCAAAAACGACCGATGCAATTAAAAATATAGCGATTAAACGTTACTAAATGAAACTATAGTTTAAAAAATGCTTGACTTTTTATGTTTTGTTAGCATTTTTGTGTTCGAATCATATATAGTTTTGCTCCCATAAACAACCATGGTACTGGGCTGTAGATAAGGGAGATATTGGATAATTGAACATTTTTATTGGAAGGGCTTGAATTCAATTTGAGTCCCCACGATTCTAATTTTTATTATTTAGAAAAAAACTTCAGTTCATTGGCTAAAAAGTTAGGGGATTGCACCTCGCGGTGAAAACTTCCAAGTGCCACGAAAGAAGGGTTGAAAATAAAATTTCGGAAATTTGCCCATGTCCCTAATGCTAATTGAACCAATTCTTGTATAAATTATGCCTATAGCGACCAATAGCAGTACCAACCTTAATGAGTTAGCTAATTAATTAACTTCATCCGCCGTCTGTTATGTAATATATACGAGGTGAAGCCTTTGTTTTTTTCTTTCAGAAACTGGCACTTTAAAGGAAAAGTTAATAAATTCGTTCTTCTACACCCTTAACACTACATCAAAAAGAAAATAATGAATTATTAATTAAAACTAAACATACTAACCTTATGATTTAATATACAGCAGTATACAGTCCTGAAAGCCTTTGCAGTTTGTTCTGAATTTTCTTTCAATAAAATGCTGAATTCTGCTGTAAAAAACATACTAAAATACTAATAGATATTCATAATCACATGGAGGTTTATGAACATATCCTTTTTGAAATCAATTTAGCATACCTGTAAAGTAGTTATAGTCCAAGTATGCATCAACATAACATAAATATGATTTTCGTTTGAAAATTCAGTTAGCGGACTTGCTACCCCATGTAATTACATTTACTGGTAGTATAATATAAAATAAAACAAGCGCATGAATACTTATATTAAAATTGCTAATGGAAATTTAAGCCAATCAATCATATTAGTGGCTGCTTTGTGTTCCATGGATTTATACATTTCCATCTGGAACTTGACATTGTAACAGTAAATACCACTCTATATTTTATCTAATGAAGTAATAATTATGTTTCATAATACGAAGCTATTTGTTGCTCTAGTTTAGTTTAGTTCTATTTTAAAGACACTACATGTATTAAACATGTTTTAAGACATTGACTGGTTATAAAAATTCTCTGTAATCGAAACAAAGTTCCTCAACTTTTGTTTTTGGAATCTATATTCGAGAGGCATTCTTGATATTCTACAGGCAAAGTTAATTCATGTTTGTTTCTTATTAAAGATAGGCAAAAAGGTTCGTATGTAAAAGGTATTTTTTCAAATATTTTCTTTAGACCAAAGAAATTACTGAAACTACATCATTTGGTCTGAATATTTATTTGCTACTGCTACTTTTCATTCTAGAAACGGTTGCAAATTGGAATCTTACAATATCAAAATTCTTTTGCGCACATACTCGTAAATTTTATTTTTTTAACTTTATTTTATTTTTTTTTAAATAAAATTTAAATGTAAATTTAAAAATTCTACCTTGATGTCAAATAGTCAGATCATTCGCTAACGGCTAAAACAAAAACTCAAGATGACAAATTTACATATTTTAGATGCTTAAATTATCATCAAGAGTAAAGTCTGACGAAAGAGATTCTGAAATGCACAATAAAAAAACCAAAAGTAGCATCCGTAAATATGTATTTTATAAACGGTACATGTTTAATTTAGTATTTTACCTCTGAAAATATTTACGAAAAGGTAATTAAAAATAAAGTATACTTAACAAATTATTTGAAACTAACATATGTACATAATCTAACTTATACATCCGACGATCCGCTTTTAATTCGAAATCAAACCAAGATAGTCATCCATCAAGGTACCAATCGCAAACTAAAACAGTAAAACGAAGTTCATATCAATTCACAAACTGAATTAAAGTAATTCATAAACAGAATTCTTTCACTCTTCTTTCATTCTTTTTTTTCACTCTATACTTACAATTCCAGTTGCATCAACTCTTGTCCCCACAATTTTCAGTCTTATCTCATCATCTTGCTTGATAACAATATCCTCATCCTTGGATTTGTAGCAAGCTGGTGTAGCTAACGCGTCAAAGTCCATTTCCGCTGGGATTGACTATAACAATAACAAGCAAAGACACCATTACATATTCCCACCGTACCGGTATCAACTTATCAACTTTAATTCCCATATCCCATATTCCTAAATTATCTTTTAAATCCTTATAGAAAACATTCAAAAATTAATCTTATTAATATAACCCATTTATTACTAAACAATCACACTAAAATATAACTTCTTAAAATGATTCTTACGTGATAAAACATTGTGATCTCTACCAAGCTTATCTAAGCAGTTTTTAGGTTAACTAAGTTATTTTAATTTATTCCCAACTCACTTACTCCCAAATTAATCACTCATCACCAATCACCGAAACGCTTTTAAAATTCAATTCAAAAATGATAAACAAAACAAGCCAACCGAATTTTTGTAAATCAAGATGCATTTGACTGACTACAGCTTTGTTATGTTATGTAGACATATACCTGTAAAATATAGCTCGCTTTGGCGGTCTTTCCAACAAGCCTTGGGGCACTTTGCGAAAACTCAATGACTTGTTGGGTGTGCTTTGATTCCCAAACATTTTATGTGATTTCATTTAATCATGCATGAGAACAACATTGCGCATCTTGAATCTTGTCTGTTTCAAGGTCACTAAATGCATGCAAGGCTGTATAAATATATGTAAATGCACCCATCTTGTGTATTTTGTGTATTGATTGGATTGTGTGACCTATCCTTATCTCTTTAATTACATCATCATCCACGACCACATTAAACAAGTGTCTCAGTCAGTCCCAGTCCCATCTCTGCTGTCAGTCACCAGTCAGGTTCAGGTTCCTTTGAATTTTTTTCTTGGTATTGGTAAGTTAAGTTGAGGGTGACATTATGCTATACTGTTTTTTTTTATATAATTTAAGCATTATTCTGCCTGCATATTATTTTTAATTGTGTATATTGTTTCCAGATTCCAGATAGATAGAAGAAGCTTGGGTTTGGAGCCTGTCAATTGAGGATGGCGTCGGAAGAGCAAGTCAAGGTCCCTTTGAGTGATGAAGAGGCGGAGGCTATATGCAATGGTACCGATCCGGCTACGAAGGTGGGTGACAGTTATAACGTTAATGATATTCATGATTATAATGAGTAATTTGGAATTAAGTGGGGGAAAATGTTATATTTCTTTTTTAAAGGATTTCATGTTCCAGCAAACCATGTATCGCATCAAGGATCCAAGGCGTTCCCTAAAGTTCTACACGGAAGTGCTTGGAATGACGTTGTTGGTGAAGAAGGATTTTCCAAGAGCTAAGTTCTCATTGTATTTCATGGGATATGAACCAAAAGAGGAAGTTCCTAAGGATCCTCAAGAAAGGACTAAGTGGGCTATGACAAGAAAAGCCACATTGGAGCTTACACAGTATGTAATATTTTCTATGTCTAAACGTATATTATAACTGTCAAATGATTCTATATAAGGACGCCCTGTAAAAAAATCTTGTCTTGATTTTGTCATTTTAGCAACTGGGGAACAGAAACTGATCCAGAGCAATCATACAAGATCGGAAACGCAGACGGAATTGGATATGGGCACATAGGAATTCTTGTACCGGATGTATATGAAGCTTGCAAGAGATTTGAAGAGCAAGGGGTAAAGTTCATTAAGAAACCGGATGACGGGCGCATGAAGGGCCTGGCGTTCATTCAGGATCCTGATGGCTACTGGATTGAAATTTTTAGTACAAAATGTATCTAATAAACTGCTGAATGTATTCATGAACATTAAACATACATACATTGCGTGACGCTTTTCGAAAAATGTAACAAAATACTTCGATTACTTAATGTACGTCATGTACATCTTATCTTATACTATAAACTGCAACTATATATGATATATGACTTCTTGTTCGTAATCCATAAAATCAAAACTATACGTACAAGCTACTAAAGCAATACGTGTGCTTTTACAATCATAAGTATCCCATTATCTCCTAAAAAATTAAGCTTAACATATATTTTATCTACTACTACCACATTAACATTACAGATTATAGCAGAAGATGAGCCAAGGACTATTCCATTTGATCATATTCAAAAATAGTCTGCTTAGTCTACAATACATTTTACTTTCCAGTTTATACAAATTCCAAAGTAAAGTTTCATCAGTTTAATACTTATATGCCTTTTTGCATAATATGTATATCTTCATTTTCTTTTACATACTCACATTATACGTCACCTTACCTGTTTTATAAACTGATATGCATAAAGTTCAGTACGTATTAACATTTTAGTCTGCCTCCAGAGTTCCGACGTAGATGATCTTAAGATGAAAATCTGAGATGAGATGAAGATGAGATTACCATCTTTCATCTCATCTATCATCTATTGATACACCATTTTTGACTAATCATCTCATCTGATCATCTAAAATTTCATCCGAATCATCTATCATCTTCATCTTTCATCTTTAAAAGCTTACCGCCCTCTTCAGCTACTTTTTTCTCGGCAATTTATTTCAAATATCAGCCGATTTCTTGCCATTAGTTAACCTTATACCGTCAACTTCAGCATATTGACCTGATTTAAGGTAAAGATTTACATATAATTTTCATAAGAAACAGATTTTTTATAGAAAAGTTACCCCAATCCAATATTTGTTAATTTAAAAAATCATCTTTTCATCTCATATTTCATCTAATGAAAAATGCTAACCATCTTTTCATCTCATCTCTCATCTTAACGAAATATACAACAATCTTTTCATCTTAATCTTTCATCTGCCAATAACTTCAAATCATCTTATCATCTCATCTTTCATCTACTAATGATTAGCTAATCATCTTTTCATCTCATCTTTCATCTTACGTTCCGCTACGTCAGAACTCTGCTGCTTAGTTAGTATAAAAATAAATATACAATGCAAATGCATTAGCCATAGGTATAACTGTACCTATTTAGTGATCTAGTGATACCTATTTAGTGTATATATTATTCTCTTTTACACAGAAATCAGGACAATCATCAGTTAATTACACTATCACATTGCCCCACATGAAAATACACTTTAAAATATACAAAACATACATTTTCATCCCTTCCTGTATGCAAAGAACTGATTGATACCTCCATTGGAGTCTACCATAAAACAGGACTATAACTAATTCTACTCTACGTCTATGTGTACTAATTCAGGTGCTTTTAGTCATTTTATGTATCATGCATTGAAGCACTATTCATAATATGAGAGAAGAAGTTCAAGCTCACAGTAATTCGTACACTTCCATTTTTCCATAATCCCTGAAAATCAATTCATAAGCTAAATGCGTTTTACTGATTGTATCCGCCGATAATCAAATTAGTGTTTTATACCTCGTCTCAGATTGAAAAATGCAAAACTCTGTAATAAGCAAACGCTTTTATCATAATAACGTCTTATCTGAATTTCTTAAGGTATCTTTTTCCTGCATTTAGACTAGACATGGGACGTGCATACGTTTTATGGTACCTCCTGCAATATCAAGCTTGTATTTCATGATGCTTCGGCTTCATCCGCAATCTTGAGGAATTGATAACGTCATCGTCATTTCTCTCTTCAGGAATTCCGCTTTAGAACCGGGACAAAAGGAAACAAATATGGTTGTTCTTGTGAAATAAAATCCCCGAAATATAATAATTCATATTATCGTCTTCCCGTCCTTAGTTAGTTAATCAAATGTATTTTTTGCCTGATTGTTGAATTTTTTCACTAATTTGCATTTCTGCATATTAAAGTTTTTCCTTTGCCGACCTTCATTGAAAGAGGAGTGGTGGTGGTGGTGGCCTTTATTGGCTAGGCTCGGCGCGGATGTCTTCGTCAGTCAACTATGATGATTTGTATGAGGAGTTTGTCCGCCTGACATCTTCTCCGTCAAAGTCTCCCAGACAAGGAGGGCCGTCGTCGTTGTCCATGGTACTAGAAACTGTAAGGATCAAACAGGAAAGAGAGGACTCTCCGCCAGAGAGCCCATTAAGAGCGCTTACCCCGCCGTCACCGCTAACACCGAGAATAAGTGGAAAGGAGTTAAGGATGTGTGATACTAGTGCACCAGTTACAAGTCAGAATTCAGGGGGTGGAGGAAAGCAGATTATGTCAGGAGGGGAAAATAGTACTTCTGTAGGTGGAGTTCATCAGACGTTTATATCTGGAGGAGTACTACCTGCTCAGTTGGTGCAGCAGCAACAACAGAATTCACAAACCCAACAGCAGCTTCAAAGACACAACTTAGTGATGGAGGGACACCATCACCATTCTGCAACCCAGCAGCAACATTTGCATCATCATCCTTCGATTCATCCCCAGCAGGGTGGGTACAATGGTCATCTTCAGCATCATCTGATGGATAGTCATCATCACCATCATAGTCAGCAGCAGCTGAGTCTTGGTCAGCAACATGGTGCGCATCATCTTGGACATCCACAAGGACACCCACCCACCACACATCAGCATCACCATATTGCTCATTCCCAGCAGCAGTTGATGCCATTTGGAATACATTTGAATGCTTCAGGGGGTAGCACAGGAAATGGGAGTAGTTTTGTGAGTCACCCGCAGCTAAACCCTTTTCACTCGCACCATCATCAGATTCCGAATCAGCAACCGGCTCACGCCATGACGCCACTACAGCAGCACGCGTGTTTTATGCAGCATGCGACTTGTATGCAGTTGCAGCAACAGCAGCAATCTTTAGCGGCGCTAAGCACACAACGGGCTGGAGTAGTTGGTGCTGGAGGGGTGGTGGGGTGGATGGGTAATGCAGCGGCGTCACCCATTTCCATGGTCAATTCTAATGGGGGTGGAGGAGGATCATCAGGTAATTCATGTGGTAACTCTTCTGGTGGGTCTAACAACATGGTGGCTAAAGTGGCAACGCCTAGTTTGCAGAGTCCAGTTATTCCAGATCCTAATGCGCTGCCTGGAGGATTGGAGGTGCTTTGGAGGGAAGTTCCGACAGAGTATCAGAGACTGATGATGCCCCAAGATGTTCCTGATACGGCGAGATTCCGAGGGTATTTTACGGTTTGTGAGCTGCTAGCCTTGAAGAGGTTGTTGGAGGCGAGGTATCTGGGATGTAAAGATACTCCTGTCGGGGTTCCTATTCTGGCGGCTACTGCTAAAGGCAAGGAAGACGGAGAGAAGGGGTCCAAGCGGAAGAGAGGAAGTGGGAATAATAGTAGCAGTGGAAGTAGTTTAACTGTTATTCCACTCGTTTCATCAGAGAACGGCTTCAGGAATGGGACGGACGCAGGTAATAGTAAAAGGAACAAGGCTGGTGATAATGAAAACGAGAGGAGTAACTGTGACGGGAAGGAAGACAAGGAGTCAAGTATGGAACAAGACGGTGAAGCTGATGAAGATTCTTCAGGTGGGGAGCTAATGATAAATCTTGACAATATTAAGCACGAGATACATACTGAAGTAACACCTGCTGTGGTGACAGGGGTTTGTGTGGGTGGAGCCGTAAAAGAAGCATTGGAAGCGTTATCTTCTTCGTCGGACCAGAATACAGGTTCCAATACGGATGGAACTTCTGAAGGAATTGACAAAGAGAACAATTACGAGAATCATGAAAGTGGAGATAACCCTACTGGAATGGTAGATGTCGGTCAAAATGTGGGGGAGCAAGAAATCATTTGCAACAGTAACCAGGAGGGAGTCATGCAAGAGGCGATACCTATAACAGTTGCGTTACCAAGTATTGAATGTACCTCACAATCAGGTAAAGTCAGTTGTAGTTCATAATTATGCTTCCATCATAAGGAGCTTTTTTAAAGATATTATTAAAATAACAAATGGATCTTGAATTTCTTCTGACAGATTTTGTTCCTGATAATCAGAGCTCTATCAACTCACCCAAGGACCAACCCCAAACTGTTTCAGAGATACCTACAAACGGTGAAAATCTGTGCTGTGAAGGGCAGCAGAACCAAGAATCTCTTATGCTAACTTCTACCATTGGTGATCCAACAGGGCAACATAATATGATGAGCACCAGCACAGTCAGAATTAACACATCAGTTGCACCACCAACAGGGAATTGTTGTGTCCCAGTCGAAAGTCGTTATGCAGGTCAAGCTCCACCGCCCTATCGTACTGCAACCCTTGTACTAAAATTACTCCAAATTGGACAATATCACATACGTTCCTTTTCAAGCTTGAATCCAAATAGACTTCGTGTTCTTTTCAATACACAGTAAGATTCTTTCGTACATATCTAACAACTTTTTGGAGTTTTTGGAACTACAAGTGTGCATTTTGGAAGTATATTAACTTTTTTCCAGGCGAATGACATATGAATGCCAGCTTCCAATTGTACGGCCCACAACTAACAGCCCAGGAGCTCTACGCAAGGTTTTAACTGTTGACATTGGCTTCGAACAAGTCAGCATGATCAGATTCGGTCAAGACACGGTAAAATAAAAATATGAACGATAGCGTTGGAATTGATGATGAGCGAAGTTGAACAATAATCAAAATGAAAAAGTTTATTTAATAAGCTATTATGTTTACAGCTATTCATGAGAATTGAGGGAGCTCCATTACTGACAGTTTCATACAATCCAGCCCAAGAGGAAACCACCACTCAACTTCTAACACCTCACGAC
>JAHZNG010002617.1:0-15347 GCA_027744375.1 Orchesellides sinensis
GTTCTCGTAGGGCATTCTCTTGCATTGTGACTTTTTGTTACATATAAGGTTGCATTGCATTCTCCTTCTTCCTCCGAACCAAACCCCGTTTTACGTGGAATGAAAAAGTCAAAAGATATAATGCCGAAAAGCAGTCCGCTAAAAGGCAGCAAGCTGGCCAGTTGGCAAATCGTTGATGTAGAGTTTCAGCAGGTTTTACTTTGTGATATTATTCCAACCGTTTGTAAGCAAAGGGGAGAAGGAGAAGTTGGCCTCATGTAATCCAACTAATGATAGATCAACCAGTTTATAATAATAACGCTTTATTATTATACAACACACACAAAGCAGAGTATGTCTAAATATACAATATACATATATGTTGTTATACATATGTAGAAAGAAAGAAGTTGACAGGAGAGCATTTTCTTCAAGATAATTTCTGCTTTAACTGCTTTTTGCACATTACGTTTGTGTTATTAGAGCCGCATTTATTTTCTTAACTAATGCAATGCTTAATTCTGTTCAGCACTAATAAAATGATAATATGTTGATCAATGCTAATAACTACTGCAAACAATGAAATGTAATGTTTGTGCAATATACGTTTTCCTGACTTTAAATAATATTTGCACCTTTCCATTTATCATCTTATTAAAACATATACTGGGAAATGCTGTTATAGTTATGCCGTTTGATAACATATTTGCATGGGAAAGGTAAGCGGTATATGCACGGCAGCACACATAGTTTGCTTGAGTAGTAGTGACAGCCTCTCTTTCACATGCAATAATGTAGTTGCATATTCAGCACCGTGCATTTTTTACTCAAACTCCTTTTAGCATGATCTGATCATCTCTAAAGTGACTGACTGACTGAGCATATTATGACTGTGTACCATAAAAAACAAGAACTGCGGCGAAGACGAAGAAACAAGTGAGAAAAACAAGACGAGTTAGTTTGTTGAATAACGAATCAACGAGTGGGGGGAAGTTAGCATATTTGACAGGTCAATTGACGCAGATGGGCCGCCTTCGAGGTAGGCAGGCGGAGCCAAACAACCACATTGGCCAACTCATTTTTACCATGAGATGTGTGTATTGCTTCACCAAAAGGGATATTCAAGTGGGACTCGCTCACTCAACACTCAACTTTCAACTCATTTTAACTACATTGCTGACTCGCTCCTTTTTTACATGTGGGTATGAATATGAGAAAGATGTATTCATCAAGTATGAAAGTAATGCTGTATATTCGACTACGTGAAAGGATGTGTTTTTTTAAATACATTTCTACACCATGCGAGAAAGGTGTGTGTGTTAGTTAAATTCTCTTGATCTTGATCGTGTATCCTTGTCTCAATCTGTATCTGACGGTGCAGCGTATATATTTGTGCGGATGGATGTATATGATAATATGTATTGCCGGTGTGCTTATCTTTATATTTCTCGCAAAGCCATTACAAAGTAATATCTTTCTTTTATCTTTTACACCCTTTCCCAATATTATGTACCTACTTGCACGTCGAGTTGTTGTTGCCATTTACATTATATATTATCTGTGAGTGAGCAAGTCATGATCATTATTTTTACTATTGTGTATGTGTGCTGGCTTTATGAACGAATGAGTGGAGATGGAATACACTACATAGTATAACATAATAAGCACATGTACTTCAACACTTTTACCCATTGGCTTCACGTTTTTATGAAACACAGACATTCAAGGATAATAACACATCAGATATGCATTATACGTCGTAATCATCACCAGTCAGCTAAGCAGTCAGACAGGCAAAGCTCATTTCTTTTCAGTTCGTATCAAGTCTGCCAAGCTCATTAGCGTCTATTTAGTGTTTTTGTCCTTTTCGGATCCGTTTGGGTGGCCCACACGGCCCGTTTCTTGGGTGGCCCCTTATGAAACTCATGATGGAAAAGATGCCAGCTATGCTATTTCTTATCATCTTTCTATATTATTGTATGCGTACCCTGATGATAACACGTAATCATAAGTACACCTATAATAGCGCATATAACAATCGTCGTGGTTAACGCAATCTTGAAACAGACTAAAAATAATATGTGTTCGTGCTATAGGCGTGATAATCGTACTTGTCTCTGGATCCTCTTACTGACAGGAATCCATTTTTTATAGAAAAATGAGTTGGGATAATGGAGAAAAGCAGTTGAATTTTACGTAATTCAAATAGAACGTTGTATGTCAGGTAAAAAATGAGGTGTAGTTTGTATATAATTTTTAACCGTTCGTGAACACCCTCGGTGTAGATGTATAAATTAGCTATTCATTTGCAATCTTTGAAAAATGACATCAATATTTCTTCTTTTGATAATTTGACAATATAAAAGACATTGCATACTTTTTTGCAGCCAGAGTTATGCCCGCTTGATCGTTTCTCGTTACTCTCCCCACTGCATTTTATTGTATTATGTTACCTATTCTTTCGTCCATAATTTATTAAATGAAACAGTTAGTGTTGGCCCCACGATAATTAGAATATTAGCTTCAAATTTGCGAATTGGATTTGCATATAACAGAGGCTATATGAAAACGATGACTGTGATTAATGCTCGTCTATTTGAATCTCATTTTATTTGACGTAAATCGTTTACATTCGTCAGCACATCAATATAAGCTACAAACATTGCAATACATTTATCAGTATAACTACAATTTACATAATGTAAGTTTGGTTATCGATATCGACGTTAATTTGTTTCTTAGGCTTAGGTGAGCTATTTATTACATGTTCTTTAGTATCAAACTTTAATCAGCTATTCCGATAAACGTCTTCCTCTTAATTTAACCTGAAAATACTAATCCACATTTCAGCTACGCTTACATAAATCATCACACCGTAGCATCCGTCACTCCAACATTAAAAGGAGCATGCCATATGCATTCATCATACGGTTTGATTTGCAGAGTATATAATTAGAGTAGCATTACCTCTTGTTATTTATCTTTCTTATTTCTTTACTAGTTTCATAAAACAGGGTTTCCAACCACAAAAGCACCTTTGAACGTGGTCTATTACACAAGTTAACCATTTCAGTCTCCTTAAAGTACTTTTTTGACTAATATAATATACGAAATGATCACCATCCTTACTTCATATACATATGCCTGTATTGTTATTATTATTAAAATATTACTATTATTATTAGAGCTACTATCATCAACCATTTTTTTGAGGAGACTACCTGTAATCCAAGATAGAAAAGAGGAAGAAAGAATATGTAATGAGTAATGACCAAGCCCACCTTCGCCTTTTCCTCCCGGAGGAGTCTTCTCAATTTCCCAAATTCTTCATTAACTTTTCTTAGTCAAGCCGGATAAAGTTACCACACCGCCACCAACAGCAACGATGGCCCGGTAAATGCTACGCAACGACCGCGTAGTATATATAATATAGTTACCATATTATTATCATTTTCTAATATTATATCTACTGTATAAAATAATGCTACCTACAAAAAAAATCATTTTTCTCCTTCCCTCTTCTTCTTAAAGCCACACAAGCATTATTCGTAGTCGTGCTCTCTGTCTTTCCCTCTTGTATATTTTCTCATTACTACACACATTGAGCGGCTGTCCAATTTAGCTGAAATATGTAATATCGCCATTATTATAATTATTATCGTTTTTATTATTATGTGCTGTTCATTTTTTACTAAAGAGAACTGACAATAAAGTTTGAGTGAGTGAGTACAATGGTGTTCTTTATAGTTGGGCTTTTTTGATTATTATTCTGAATGAATATCTTCACGCTTTTCACTGAAGTTGTTACACAGGGTAGGTAAACAGCGTGAGGCTTTTTTGTGAGGTGCTGCTATATTCTATATAAACACTGGGAAGTAATAGTAGAAGAGTTGCTGCAAGTCATAAGTTATTACAGAGTAGATGCGGTAGAGCACAGGGAAAATGTCTCAATTAAAATACATAACTTTATTGTGCTTGCCCATAATGTATGAATGTATGTGTATTGTATACCCCATCAATTGCATGATGATTAGATGTAGTTTGTCTAAATGGACAAACGTTGCGACGTAGGCATCAAGTTTATTTTCATTACGGGAAGCAGATTGACTGATACCTTTAGACTGTAATCGGGAAAATGCAATTAAGGAACTACTTGAAAAGTATGCAAGGTGGTCTCTCATTCTCTATCAAAGTTTTTTATAGTCGTTTATTGTTATCGGACAAACGGTTGAGTTGGGTGGTAGCAAAATCTGCCATTTTGCAATATCTTTATAGTTGCCAAAAGTATATAGTATTATTATGTACACATAATTCATTCTCCAATACCAGACCAGTTCCCAGTCGCACATTACCCGGTTGACTGATACAGACATTTTTTCTACGTATTTACGACCAGTTTGTGTACGCTTTAAATATTTCAACAGTAAAATCTAGTGGAACAGTGTGAGCACCTCGGGGAATTCTTCACAGAGAGATGCTTGAGCCACACACGCGGGATATGGGAGAGAAAATTTTTGCAGAAAGGCTTGCCTCTCCATATCATTACTACTTCACCCTGGTTGAGAGGATTAAGTTGTCAGAGAAGAATATGCATGAAGAGAAAACGACATAATTAACTATGAAGTTTGTTCTATTTACTTCATTATTGGCACATATCCATACTATGTAGGTCTGTCATTTACGTCTCTCCGTGTGTGAGCAGTAATGCTGGTAAAAGTAACATGATTACACACATCCTAATCTAACGTCACCGAGAGGCATTTTGTAGACAAGTATGATGCGAGTGTGTGTGTGTGGAGAAGAGACATGTAGTTTGCAAGCTCATATCATTCACAGGCAATTGGTGCACTATATAAGGTGTGTAAAAACTTGCTTGTATTACTGAAATATATAGAGAACATTTTATAAGTCATAAGTTGTGAGCGCTGTTTGGCATGGTTTTTCACTGGTTTGAAATATTTGATTTAGGAATATGGAGTTTGGAAGAAGTGAATAAAATGTGCAATGTGTCTGTATCAGTCATGGTAGTTTGCACACGTCGTCATATTATGAAAAGTTAACTATTAGATCTGACTAAACATCAGTTGAGCGAAATTTGTTATAATTTGAATGTCTCTCTTTGTGTCTACCAACAATCCGTACGTTACATATGAATAAAAAGTATTTGTTTGTAGAATCTGGGGCAACTAGTAATGCCGTAGTTGTGTACTGGTAAAATGCTGAAGTAATTCAGGAGGCAAGTAAAATACAGAATACATTTGTTTAGCTTGTTGTATTTCACCTTTTATTTTTTACGAGTTTTTCATGGGGGTTGTTGAATGTCTTTATTTTTGCAAAGGCGCTTCGGAAATCACTGCCTTTTAACAATGACAAACAAAAATGAGACTCTTTTGCTTATTTTCGCCTATTTCACTTTTTATTTTGTACTATTAACGCTGTCGTAAATGTTAAAATGCATTTATTTCACATTTCCTCAAAGCCTATTTTCTCATCTAATAGAATGCCATTTAACTTCCCGTAAGCTTTTTAAAGGATTAATGGCAGTCACTCAAGAAAACTTCAAAACTGACTTTTGGGCTGAATACGTATGAAAAATGTGATATGAGCTTCTTGATGGAGACAGTTTAAGAATCGCTAGCCATCAATATAATAATACTTTTGTGATTGTGCTTTGTTACTTACAAAGTACACGTATGTAGGTTAGGTATGTGCATAGACACATTTATTTCCATTTATGTATCCTATCCTGTACTCACATCAAAAAACTAAAGTAGAATATATGACATTTAGTGAACGAGAAAGAAGGGAGAGAGAGAGAGAGGTAAAAGCTTAAAATTATATCAGAAAAAGATGACATGATGATGACGATGATGCTTTTCGAGCGTTGTTGAGAAAACGAGCATTTATTTAATGATGAAAGAGTGCATGTCATTTGTAACGTCGTAACATGTTAATCTCACCACCGTGATGAGAGAGATATACTAAAAGACGAAAACGCATCTTTTTTCAAAAATGTACTTGAGCAGACCAGTAACTGATACATACATGTTGAAAATGCATCTCTTCTTCAACGCATACATGCATGCAAAATATATTACATCATTACGTACTCACTCATCCTCTCTCATGCAATAATGTATGAAATATTGGGAGACGGTTAAATTGTATAAAAAATTATGATGCCTCTTGTGATGTGAGGACAAATGCCTGCTACTTCTAACTGTCATCGTAGTAAATTCACTAGCATACAATGTTATTCATAAAAAACCATGAACTTTGCTAGAGAGAACGATAAAGATATAAACCAATTCCCAACAGATTTGACAGACAGATATATTTTTCCCTGAGATATTACGGGAGTACCGGAAAGCTAACGTGAAGCTTGAAAAATGTGTGTAGACAACAACCATATTATATTCATTTTCTCTATACGAGATGATCTAGGAAACCGTTCCATACCGTTTCATAAGTATATATGTTCCGGTGTATAAATGAAAGGCTGACTAGATGCGTTAGTACTTCGTGTATAAAATGAAGCTATCAAACCAAACGACCGTCATCATCATCATCGTCTACTTCTCTTGACTGACCTACAACTTAATGAAGAGGATATTATGTTTTATATCTATACTTACTACAAACACTCTCTGAGAGTCACTATTACTCACCGTGTCAGTTTAGAGGAAATCATAAATTTGTAAATTTTTGCTTCCGAAAACCGTGAAAAAGTCATTTTTCTCTCAGGTAATGTACCTGATATTTTTGGTTATTTGTCTCTCATTTGCTTTTGATACTTGCAACCTTCTTCTTTCAAAAACCAAATTTATCTCATTTTCTCTCACTCTCGTTCTACTACACAACTCTTCTAAAAGACTCTTCTCCACCGACGAGATAATCTACGCTGTCAAAAGCAACAATTTTTCACGTTGTTAAGTAATCAAGCAGCAGTATATATTCTGTAAATCTGTTTTTCAAAAAATCATACGTATATATGGGTAACTAAGGCTTTTAAAGTATGCTCATTTTTAAAAAGCTGCATTTAGCTAATAATATTATGGTCTCGGCAAAGCGATTACTAAAGTAGAGGTATAAATAATGTAATATGCATCTCAGGTGTTGAAAAGTACCAGCATAAAACTATTTTTATTTTCTTCTGTCGCTTCCAATTTGATGTTATCATTGTTAATGATAACCCATCTATAATCATTTTAAACTGAAACAAACAACCTCATTAACAAATTTCGCAAATGGTATAATATATACCACCAGCACCTTGCCTCGTATAAATAACACGCGCTTCTTCCAGACATTAAAACAAGTAGTCTGCAAGAATAAAACCCATTTTTTCCACTAGCTTCAAACATTTTTTACTACCATCGCATAAAATCTTTCAGGGTGATAAATTAAAACCTTGAACAAACCAATGACCAACTGCGAGTCTCACACTATTTGAAAAATCACATTCATAAAATAACAGTTTTTATATACCCAACGCTCTCTTACACCACATAATTTCTTTATGCGCGAGGGGCACACACCACTTTCATATCATCCACTTTCAGCTGCTAATTTACCATCATTTACAAAAATCTAGACATTTGTAACCCAAGTAGTATTATTTAAACATGACAAGTTTGGAGGGGCAAAGCAATAATTTTTAAATAGTCTGTCGGCGAGTATTTTTTCTATACCCAATTTTGGCTTGCGCTTCACGGTTTCCATGCAACTTTACAATAATGCCAGTGCTCGCCAACCCCGGCGACATGACACAATGATATGCATTCAAGCAACTGGAAGATTCGCTGGGGCTTTGCCTATGAATGGTGCGATGATATGTAATATTGTTGAAATGTTGATGCCCTTATGTAGCAATTCCCCTTTTCACTTTTTCTTTGGAATCATTATCATAATCATTGGTATTCTCATTCTAATTGTTAGTGACAATAACAGTGGTGACCTATGTGACTTTTTCTTTTTGTTGTTTTTTTGTTCGGTACTCTCTACCCACAAAAACGTTGTAAACACACATTTCTCAGATAATTTGTTCAGTATATATGTTACACTCATCATCAGCTCTTACCCTGCTCCGTCTCGAAAAACGTGAAGTGACTGTTATGTGTAATGGATAATATGTATGCATGGATGTCCTATTATTACCTTACGTTCACCATCATCATCATCATTTAGTGTTACTGCGTCATTTTGTGAATGTATTATTGTTTAGTTTCCCTTTCAATTCCCGTATGTCTGCCTGAAATGGTTCACAGCTCTTCTATATACTCTCTGGAGGAAAAAGGGAACCGTGTCAACTCACATAATCATTTAGCCATTGATCATTATATCATACCGCACCAAAATACTTACTATCCGTCCACACAGTCAAAAAGTTTTGTACTCAAGTTACCTTTCAATTTGTACCACAACAACTGCTACTGCCAGTTTTCATGAAGTCTCTTTAAAGACTCAAGCGAGACCAATTCAAAATTCGGTCTTAATTGACTTGGAGTCCATTTAAATCCCTTTTTCAATTTGCATCGCCCTGCTTGCATCCATCCATCTAAATCTATATTCTCCTTTCTCTTAAATCGATATGGTTACATATACTTATTATGATGTACATATGTATATTACATGACTTCTTGTTGTTTTCAAAGGATCATACCTTGTAAGTATGGAAGCAAAGGACGAATCAGCTCGTACACAGATGTCAAGTTTTTGAATGTCATCGTCTGAAAGATGAAGAATGAGGTGCTCGCCCTGTTTCAGGTTTTCTAAAAAGAATATGGCTTGGTACACACCTTTCTCCTGCTTCTGATCCCGTCGTTTAGTTGTTCTATCACCTTGAAGAAAAAAATATTTCATTGCTATTCACTGTACACCGCTATATCATACTTAATGCTTATATTATTACATTTAGTTTACCACTTGAAAATATCATACATCAGTTTCTATTTTACACAAAACACCAAAAGAAAATGTGGAAAAAAATAAATAAAAAGAAACAAGAAACACCATTACTATTGACTCTAATCATCATCATGACTCGTAGTTAGTCAAGAGCAGGCAAGCTTCCAACACAAATATCTTCACGTTTTCATTATGTTTTTTATCTGTGGCCCATAGTAAAGCTGTTAAAAAACCTCTGACGTAACGATTTGAAGGTTTTAACAGTCTTCTAGAAGGATAAAGACAACTTGTGGAAAAACAGTGACTTGCCACGGTTTAATGTGAAGAAACATGGAAAATGCGATGTAACATCTTGATTACTCATTTTTGTAGAATCCAAGCTGTATACAATACATATCTACTAATGTCTTATATCAAACCCATAATAAGACGACCTGTGTAATGAAATCCTTTTTCTCGCTTTGTATTTCAAAATCCCTTAATCACCTCTTCACGTCTTCTCTCAAAATCACATTTGCTGCTGTACAGTACACAGGTAGCAAGTTCACGCACAATAGGTATATACAAAATAATTATTAAAGCTGAATGACCAAAATCGGTTATATTCCATCATATAAATGATTATCATCATTCTTCCATTTAGGAACTCGTCCTAAACAAAAGCTATGCTGGTCTCCAAAAAAAGTTCTTGATGGCTGCTTCTTTGAATTCTTATACATACGTGTATATTGTAGGTATATGTATGTACATGTTTGCAATCTAATGAGCACGTATACATAGATTTTAACTTTTAGTGACAGCTTGGGCCCAATTACAGCTTCATTAATACTCAACCTGATTTTACTTTGTGGCTGCATAAAGTTCAGAAGTACAAAGGATGGCTTTACGTTATTTAAATTGGAACGTTCTGTCAAATGATGCGTCGCAAATTTTCTCCGTTAGGTTATTTTTATACATGCCAGAAATTAATTTTGTCCTGCATGATGTTACTAGATTTACTATAGAAGAGGTTTATAATGAACCGACTGTGCATCAGGGATTTCCCATTTAAATAGACAGCTGAAAGGACCATTTAATTCTGCAGCAAAATTTATATAGTCAATCATTGTCAGTTGTTATCCTGTTTTGTTCTGTTTAGTAAATGATCACCATCGTCACTGTTGTTAACATCCTCTCCCTCTGGTATTATCTTAATCTGGTTCGATAATGCATGTCTGCTTTGTAATCTACATACGTACGTACGACAAAAGGATCTGTATGTATGTAAGTACAGTAAAGAATTTATAGTGTTTGTAAAATAGCCCTTATATTTTCTAGTCACACGTCGTGAAGTAGTCGTCTCTATTTTGAAACGACATTTTGCTTGACGGTTAGTTTTGTTTGTACATTGTACAGAGGGTGTTTTTTAAATTATAATCTCATCTATTTTTGAGTTTTTAAACTAGTTATAGTAAAATATTAACAATAAGCTCTACTGTATTTTAAAGAGCATAAAATTCCCTACCAAATAAAACTTTGAAATTTTCTAAACGCCCAAACTTCCATCGAGAAATAAACCGCCAAAAAATAAAAATGAATTTACGATTTTCCAAAGACCAATTCTTTTAAAAGTCGCTATTTTAGGTAAACTGTTGCGATTTACTTCATGATTTTTTCAGTAAAAAGTTGAGCATTAGTTTATTGTTCGCCAACAAGGGCAGTTTGGAAAATTTGTATGAAGCCAAAAGTGGACGCCAAATTTTGCCATTTTGAAGCAGGGGCTGTGGCGTTTTGTTGCCCAAAAGAGTTACCAATCACAGCATTTCTGGTTAGCCTGATATCAGGTTTAATAGAATATAGTCTAGTGAGGTAACCTATGGGCGTCATATATTCCATAAATTAAAACCCCGCTTTCATGGTGGCATGAAATTAATGTAGTAATTGGGTAATAGTAAGTAGGTCGGAATTAATTTAGAATCTTGAAAAGTACTAAAAGATAAAGGTTGAGTCACTGAGTAAAATGAATATCTAAACAGCTGCGCTTCTGCTTTTATTTAGTCGGTAGCTTGCAATTTAGGCTTGAAAAAGTCGACAGAGGGTCACTTTATTCCAGCGATTGAAATCTCAGCCATTATTTAAGGTTTTAGGAATCTGAGACATGCATCTGATAGGGAAATTCATCTTTACTTATATATGGCAAAATGAAGGAGTTAAAACACTTGCAACCTATTAAACTATTAAAAAGTTGATGTGACAATAAATAAAAAAACACCCTCGGTATTTGAAAAGAGATTCCATTGAATTTATATGGCTTATACATAGATATAGGGTAATAATATATAATATAAATAATGTATGAATTTTACTCGTCCTAAACAGTTTCATTTAGCAACGACTATATTTGGCTGTAGTCGTGTTTACAATATCATTATAATCCAATTTTAGCATCAGGATTGTTTGTTTGTAATGCATCATTCAGTATTTATGTGCGAAATTAGCATACATAATGTAAGCCATAAATAATATGCAGTTGCCTTTTTAAAATTCATTAAAAGTAGCATTCTTTTAGCAATGTACAAACTTCGAAGTTGTTTACAAAAAGCTTGATGCATGCGTATTTAATGATTTAATTTACAAATCTAAAAATTGGTCTGTATGTATCCAAATTTGTTCCAACAATATGCAAAAGTTGTTTTTTTTGTAAAAGCCTGTAAGTTATCTTTACGCTCCCAAAATCTTGCATTGTTTCTGCCCGCATAGTGGTTTTTATCGAAACCCGTTATGCTATTAATATAACAAAACCTCCTATCCTGAATCACTGTGTGTAAGCAGATTTTCATTAATAGCCTACATGACCTTTATAAAATCGCCATAACTTTTCAGATTCATTACGAGCTTTGAAATTGTCAACAAATACAGATTCCAACTCTGCTCGTTTCATGGATTCTACATAATTTAAATTAATGGCAGGTATAGAAAGTAATTTTAAGCTAGACAGGAAATGAAAGGAATATTATTAACATGCTTTGCTTTTAGACCAACAGATATCAGGCATAACTTTAGTATACCTTTCTCTGCTAAAAACACTGACTTTAATTGGATCCAGCTTGACTGGAAGTGTCCACAGGATGTGTTAGCTGCTGTAATTTACAAAATATATGGGTATTATAACAAACTATAAATTGGCATACATCTTACAGAAAACCATCAACTAAAGGAATAAACAATTTTTCTGAATGCATTAAGCAAAAGTGTTATGCAAATAAAAATTGGATAAACCAAACCGAAACAGTATACGTATGTACATACCTGGAGGTATAATAATATTTTGTTCGCTATCTAATAATTATAATATAGAATAATAATAAGATTTCGTAAGAAATTTTTCAACGTAAGTAAAACACATTTTATAACAATGATGGAGACTTCAAGTCAATTCATTGCTATGAAACTGTGTTAAATAAAACTTGAATAATAACCGATTGTATCCTCGTTTCAAATAAAGTTGTTCTCGTGCGGTCTTATAAAGATACATATTACACAAGCTGACAATAAGTACTTTTTGAAAACGATTTGTTCACTGTAATCGTGTATAGAGTGCTTTTTACGAGCCAGTAGACAACAATTACATCATGAAAAAAGATAATTTCTTAAACTTGTGGAATCTTTCGCATTTTGTTCAGTGAAGTGATTTGAAAAGGAGCTTACGTACTTACGAAAAAACACTGTATAAAGAGAGCACACACATGCCTATATACATTGAAAGAGTCATAATGATTGTGCTAGAAGCGTCACGGTTAATAGATTACTGTTGTGAAGGGAACCTTATTAAAAGTGAATACAACAAATGACAGTTAATTTTCTTCTCCTCTCACATCCAACTACTTTATTCCCTTTACTGTCAGGGTTTACTTGACCTCCGGGAAAAGGCCTACCGCATTTGTATTATTCCATCTGTCGATTACAAAAGCCAACCTCCAAAGCTAGTTTGGCACGCCTAAAGTCTCTCATTGTTGCTCATATGGCTGATTGCCATCAAACACAGAGTGTCTTTCTAGCTTCTGTACGTTTGGCTCTATGCAATATGATCTTTGACAAAAAAAATATGACTTAATTCAGTTCATTCACATATATACTATATTTTGTTTATGATCACAATGCGCTTATGACTTTTACATAGTTTCTCTAACTACGTTACTAAAGTACATGCTAAAATGCTGAATGCCAAGATGGTATTTGGATACTTGGAAAAACATGGTGCAAATAACGACTCCAACAGCCTTTCATTCCATTTTAAGCTTTGTATTGGTAAGTTCAGGTGCTCGCACATATTATTGTGTTTAGCTTACTCAATAGATTTCCCTCATTCATGACAAGCAACATCATCATCAGAAAAGGATCAGCAACATCACTCTTTTCTTTTGGGATGAAAAGAACACACGGCATGAAAAGCTGGGATCACTATTACATACCCTATCACCTTTCTATTACAATAAACACAATGTTACTTTATGAACTCAACAAGCAAGCTTCATCACATCACCGCTGGCTTTGAAAAGCTGCTCAGAGAAACCTTTTTTTGCAAAAAGGTAATCTTATACTGAATACTTTGTTGTTTTGAGTAAATTGTCAATTTTTCCTCACTTAGAACCACATCATGAACTCCGACTTGATAATCCTCTTGAGTATGACTCCATTAATCTATTGTATCAAGACAAAGAGTTTGAAGAGTGTATCAACTCGTGAGATCTTTTCTGTCTGTGTTCATAATTTTCCTTGGGCCTCACACTACGAAGTATGCATACCTATATGCAATTCTTGAGTACACCGCCTTTTGAAACAGCTCATGTGAACAAGGGCTTTATAATGTTATCTATTCAAACATTCTCGGGTGTCTTTTCAAACATTTAGGATTCCCGTCCAGAGCTCGTGCTCACATGATATTTTCCTTCGTGTACTAAGCTTACAAATAAGTAACATAATATAGTGGAGTAGGAGTTATTTTCTTTATTCAAATTTGTCACACTTAAATGACACATGACCTCTCTGACCGTAACGCATTCTGCATACCTACCAGCATTTTTATGGGTGTTTAAAGAATTTTACATGGATGAATAAGATTATAGGTATGGGACTGTGTAAAATGATGACTACCAGTTTTGGAAGCCGTCATCGTCACTTATTGATTGGGCAAATGACGCGACGGTAGATATACGTACTCATATAATATATAGTGAAATCCCCTAACACATACAGTATCTCGCTTTCACTTCCCAGGAGAATGAGAGTTGCAGTGACAATGCTCATTTTCAAAAGTGTGGGTGTAAAACCGGGGTAACACCTGCACAGCTTTTACTTCTTAAAACTGTCGATATTCGATAGGTCAATAATTAATATATTACTAATAGTGGATTTTACAACTAAATTATATTTTTGAAATGTGGTTGAAATGGATCATCTCAACAGTCAAGAAGGAAAGGCGATAAGCGTGGAAGAAACCTACCAGAGGAGGCCACATAAGGAGTAAACCATCGGAGGAAACAAAGAACCACACGCGTTCTCTTAATCTTTTCTCTCGATGCCCCACAACAATCATTTTCTACTCACAACAATGAGGAAGCCCATTTTAATCACAAATACTAAATCGTTATACTATAATGATAAAGTTACATGTTAAACTGTATAGGTATCTCCAAGGTTGCTAGTATTTCTTGGGACATAGCATGAAAATATTCGGCTTTGATATTATTTTAATATATCAGTGTCATGCAATAATTCATCGTCCAACTAAAAATTCGAATTTAACTTGTTAAATATTCATGTGCATCGGGTCATCAAGAAGAGTTAAAGACTTCTCAGATCTCAAATTATCTACTCTTTCTTGGGAACTTTTCACAAGCAGAACAAAAATGTTTTACCTTCCATTTAACCAAGTCACTAATACAAAAAAGATTAGGATTAGCGAAAAAATATCTGGGCAATTTTCGGTAGAATTATTTAGCAAGTTGTCTGATTTTCCATTATGTAACTCTGGTTTGATTGATAATCACCTGGATGATGAGGAGGAAATTATCTTTCTGTTCAGAGTTACATTTACATATTTTATTGACAGACCAGATGCTAAATGGTTATTGTGTACATGGTTAAAGCACCACTCGGTGTTAGTGGCGGTTTCCTTTGTCGGCATTTCTGAATTGAAACCTTCGCAAAAGATGACTTGTAACTCAAATAAAAAACTAACATTACCCTCAATCATCTCCCTCAAGGATCATTATCATGGCACATCCAAACTCGTATTTAACAACACCACGCTAAACCAACCAAGAAGTCTTTTTTACAAATGTAGGCAAAAACACAATGCATTTTTGAGCATCACATAATATACGCGTAACACAATGCTCAGTGAAATGAAAGCATCCGTCATATCACATCTTCTAATTGTAAAATGTACGTACAAAGAGCAGAGCATTTATATACAATTA
>JAHZNG010002618.1:0-11458 GCA_027744375.1 Orchesellides sinensis
TATGAAACGAAGCTGCTAGTAGCTACGTGCATTGACAAAGAGAGTTCACCAATCAAAAATAAAAATGCAGTCATTCATATAATGTCATGTAATTGGTGATCATGTTGAGCCAAGATGATAAGTTGGTTGGTAATAATGAACTTGAATTCCACTAATATGTTTAGGCAGGTTAAAAGATTAGCCAGCTTTTTATATAAGAATCAAAGAAACGTTGAAAAGCTTATGTCATCCTATGCTGTTCTCACACATATTTACTTAATGTACAGCAATCAACATAAAAATTATAAACCAGATAGCTGGTCACATAACTAATGACTTGGTATGGTATGAAGTCTACTGTTTACTCAGATCCACCAACTCTAATTTTTTATCGTTTCATAAAAATTAAGAAAAATGTGTATTTCCTTCCATATACTTCGTTGAAAAGCATATAATTTGTAAACAAGCTTTTAAAAAAAACTGAAGAATATATTATACACATCACCACGAAAGGTCAAAACGGACGACCTGAAACGGATGAAGCGAATAATCTTATCTACCAGACAGCCTTTCAGATTAAAGATTATACAAATCATTAATAAATGCAATAATGTCAAAAACGAATTTTTCTGATTTACAAAATAAATTTGAGCAAATCAATTATAAAAAACGGGTTCCAGTAATCTACATAAAAGTCAACAAATGACGAATGTATGGTTATAATATTTTTAAAAAATATTAATTTCTAAAGTATACGCGTGATGCAAAGTAGTAATGCATTTATTAATCTTTCGGTTTCGGGGGTACAACTTTGGTAATAGTAGGTCGGTTCTTTGGATAATGTCTACATACGCAATGTTGAATTTCAAGCTTTGTCCTGAGTTACATACAGTTGCAGTTGATAGTCAATAACAAAAACAAACAAATTATACTACAAACACTAATTTTGCTACCACATTATTTTGAGATATAGATCGTCCCTTTACAGGGCTCAACAGCAGCCCTCTGCCTATTTTATAGACCTTCTTGAGAGTCTCACCTTTGGCTTAACCTTTTATTATACACCCAGAGTTGACACTATTATTATACACCCAGAGTTGATACTAATAAATATTATTAAAAACTGCTTTCGAAAATATCTATAAATACGAAGACAGCAGGTTTACATGTAAGATCTTATACAATACGTTAAACAAAAAACAAAGATTCCAAGTAAGTTAACAAAAACAAAGGCAACACAAGTTTCTTTAAAATATACGAATTTACGTCAAATACATTTTACGGACGTACTTATGATTGGTGCAATCAATGCGGGGAACGAACGTAAACTATTTGTAACTAACAAGAGGAGTGAACTAGTGCACAGACTACAGACCAGAGAAAGATGCCGTATTTTTCCTGCATCTGTAAATCTTCAAATCGTATAAAGCTGTAATAATACACACGAATTTCTATGTAATCATACTGCTTACACACTATCCATAACTAATAAAGGGGAAGAATCATATTTGAAAGGGCCTTAAACGAAACTATTATAGTCTTTTCTATGTTGGGTTGCATTGCATGGGTACTGGCTCCTGACCATTTTCCTCGTCGGAGCGTTCTTCGTCGCCATTTACTCGATAGCCCATATTCATAAGAATTACTTCGAATGGATTTGAATTCATTCGTCTTTGATTGGCATACGCTGCGTCTTGTACATCTTCAACAATTCTTTCGTTGACCTGCCCGTCCTAAATGTGTAATTAAAATTACATATATAAAGTAAGAACGATCAAGGTTTACTCCTTAACTTAAATTGTCTCTTTGAACGTTATGTGAATGTCTTGTTCTGTGTTAACAAAATCGGGGGTCGTTTATTGTTCTGACTTCTAGAGGATCTTGAAGAATCTATCACAGCTTGCAGGTTTTCACCTCCACCAGTCTCAGTACTAGAACGACTATCAGTTTCCTCCACAGAAACAATTGGCTCATTGTCTTCCCGTGTTGGACTTGTATCTGTAGTGTCATCATTTGAGTTACTTCTATCTGATGAAGATCTTTGGAAACGTATCAAGAAGTTTCTTCGTGTACGCGGACCTGTCGCCGGTCTAGTAGCGGAGTTTGATGATGAAGCTGTTGCAGGAGATGACGATCTAGTTTCTTCACTCTCACTCTTTCCGGAAGAATCGCACGCAGAAATTGCTTTAGTCAGGTCATTTTCCAATGCTACAACTGCCTCTTGGGCACAGTTTGGAAATCGTAATTTAAATACAGTCAGGCACTCTTGTGTTTCTTTATAACTTTTGAGTTCAAACAAACAACGGCACATTCTACAACATTACAATAAATTACCAGTCAACCAATTTATATGGCATACAATATCAGTGAAATTAATAATACGTTGTAACACGTAAATACTACCTCAAGTGCGCTTTATAATGATCCGGATCAATTTTAAGTGCCTTCTGACAGTCTTGCAGTGCTGCATACAAGTCTCCGTCCCTAAAAACATTCATTACAGCTGCATTAGCCCGTGCCAGTTGCAAAATTAGAATTTAAAAATCTCAAGGATGATGTAAAATTACCAGTTTCTTTTAACTAAAGCTGCTGCTCTATTCGCATGTAATATTGCGGACTCCGGACACATCTTTAAAGCTTCGTTGTAGTAGTGTATTGCTTTAGCAAATTTTTTCGTACCAAAAGCTTCGTTAGCCTTTAAAATTTAAAATAATAAGCTATTCAAAAATTGTCTGAAATATTACAAATTGAACATAATTAATTCATATCCTTACCTTTGTTTTAATAGCTTCTACAGCTGGAGGAAGCGGAACTTTGGCAATCGATTTTACATGAGAGGAGTTATCTGTGGTTCCATTAGGTAAAGTGCTTCCATTCTTATACCCATTCGTGCAACCGTTTTGAACGTGAGCTTTAGATAGGTCTTCAAAAATAAGCACATTATTTAAATGCTGATCATCAACTACTGTTTCCAAAAGTTACATAAATAATTTAAAGCTTATGTAGTCAAAAACTTACCTTTTAAAATTCCATCAGGAATAGTCAAACATGTTGCACCCTTTTTTAACTCTCCAGTTACAGGAAATATGTAAATCTGCTCTCCGCCTAAATTTACTAGAAGTTCCTTACCATCAGGACTGTAAGATACAAATGTGGACGCTAGAGATCGGTATTTCCGTTTGTACTCTCCAATCTTGGGTGGAAGATGACCTAAATTCCGGATAATAAACTACATAATGGCTCATAAAAAAGCTATATTACTTAACATAAACAAATATATTCATTTAAGGGAACTAACCTGGTACAAAATATTGGACTGCTGAAAAAGGTACTTCTGACTTTCGACCTTCATCACTCAATTTGATCATCCTTCTATCATAAATTCTTACAAATGGGTCATTAGCACCAACAGCGAAAAACTCGGACCTAACTGGATCGATTGCCATACACTTGGCTTCCCCTTTATTTCCAAGATAATTTTTCAAATCCACCATCACATTTCTTGGTCTCTTGCTTTCAGTTGAGCAAACGTGATTTTCTCTCATATCATGCTGAATAATCATTCCATCTTCACCAGCACTCCAGTAAAGATATGGTATATTAGGGTCAACAACAGCACGTTTAACTCTATTCGTGTGGCAGGTACAAATTCGCATTACTTCTTTTGCCAAAATATCATGGACACGGACAGCATGATCTGCAGCTCCAGTAACAATTGCACGATTCTCACTGTTTGGAAGGAACTATAATTCAAACAAACAGTATGTACAATTATTATCCATAAAATACGATATACAAAAAATACGTATTTAATATATAAACTAAATAGGCTTGAGAATGAGAATAGACCACTTCACAATTTATACCTTAACAGTAAAAATATTTCCGTGATGGCCAGTGGGCAAATATATAAGATGCTTTTTACGGTATGGTTCCCAAATTGATACGTGCACATCATCAGAGCCTGACGCCAACACCCTGGATTAACGTATTCAGTAATTCATTATTACTAAAAAAAACTTCTAGCTAAAATAAATGATCAAATCAAAAGTATCATTACCTGCCATCCTCACTCCATTCCAGACAATTTACACAACCTAAAAAATGTACATAATAGGAAATTGTTTAGGTGACCACATTTCACGCAATGCCACCCAGACTCAAACTTTTTCACACACTCCACTCACCATTATGATTATCCAATTCGGCATACAGACCAAGGCGATCTATGAAGTCAGAAGTGGCATGAAAACGATCTTGAATAATACGTCCATATTTTCCCTGCAACAGAAAAAAAAATTTAACTTTAGTAATTGAGTACTTAGTAATTTAATAGCAACTCTCAAATGTAAATCTTACATTAATCTCTCTTGCAGCCTGGTACTGAATTATATTTTTTACTGGTTTCATTACGTCACCCAATTAAGTTTGACTTATTGTTATACTCAGTAATCCAGTGGTAACTTTCCGGACCAAAAAAACTTTCAAAATCTCCTTTTATAGATTTCAGTACTGAAGAATATTTTTTACTGGTTTCATTACGTCACCCAATTAAGTTTGACTTATTGTTATACTCAGTAATCCAGTGGTAACTTTCCGGACCAAAAAAACTTTCAAAATCTCCTTTTATAGATTTCACACATCACAGAAGAGCTTGTTAATACACCCAACATTTCCATGGCCTTAGAGTTTCTTAGAGATGTCCTAATCTACTCCTCCAGATAATAATAGTCTCGAAATTCCAGAATGAAAGGCAGAATTCACCACGTCTTTAAAGGTCACTTCGGTTTCAATCTAAAATCCCAATAAAACATTCCATCAGTTAAATGTACATATGTAACCTCCATTACTCCTTCCTTGATTTACCTCCCCATTCAAATTTAACTTACTTACATCTCTCGCATACACTAATCTACATTAGCAATCAGCACAAAAATTCACCACAACGCCTGTATAACGCCTCAACTTAAAAAAAGGACTTTGGAAGACCCGACGAAACCACCCCACCACTCGTTTCTCCAAACTGTAATTTCCTGCCAAATAAAAACAACACATATATTATGTACCAATTAAAAAACATACCAAAGCACATACTTTACCAATCGATTAACTTTAATCACATTCAATTAAAACTCTTACCTTTGATTACCGCTTCACCAGCCAAACCCCAAGTTTAAATGTTTTTTCTACCTCGATTTAAATCACGGATCAGATCTGTGTACCAAAAAATAGCTTACAACTTTCCATTCAATATTCAAATTCTGAACCAATAAGTTTTCCACATCTGCAAAAATTGTAAAGTGCCTTGATCCATTTGAGTGACAAACAACCACTTGGACTTGGACTGCTCCACTGATGACTGAATTTAAAAACGCTTTGACGAATTGAAATTTAAAAAATACATTCACATCTTGTCCTGCCGTTCATCTCAGTTGCACATTTGTAAATGCATTTACAGTGTTGTTGTGAGTACAGTACTGTAGTCTGTAGTACACTATCTTGCTGGGTACGCTTGCAGCGTATATGTGCAACTCAATAACAAAAACACCAACCAAACACATTCATAAACATATGATGAGCAGGAGCAGATACACTTGTTCACATTTCCCAAAGTAGTTCTGGAGAGAGGAAAATAAACAAGATTTGAACAGCAAAAAAAGAGTATGAAAAAGTCAGGTCAGGATGTGATAAGGTAGTTAGGTATGTGCATTGTGTTAGTTAGCACAAACAGCTGATTACTTTGTTAAGTTTTAATCATGGCTCAGCAACAAAATACGGTGTTAGTTAAGGTGCCATTCTTTGGTTTGCAGTGCGATTGGGATGACTCCTTCAGGTAATTAAATTAAGTGATTTAATGTTCTACTATGTTTAAATTGTAAATGAGGATTTATAATTTTGTAGTGATTTTATGATTTGTTATGAATTTTAGAAGGCAGAATGGAACTGCGTGGGTGAGCTTGAGGTATCCGGGTCAAGGTAAGTATTAATTTAATTAAAATTGGTCTTGAGAGCTTTTTGGATGTTATTGGAAATGGAAGTTGGAAGTAGTCTTGATGTTTGTTTGATATTGGATTGTATTGTTTGTGATTGGTTTTGTTCCAGAGAAGTCAACTCATGGTGATTTGAAGTGTATGAAAAAAGAACCACTGGAGATTGAAGCGTTGAGTGAACCCTTTGAAGTGATTGCTGAGAAGACTACAACTAGGTTTGTGACAGTGAAGGATACTGAGTCGAAGTATGAATGCAGTTTTCTGGCACCTGACGCCGTTTTTAATNGTGAAGGATACGGAGTCGAAGTATGAATGCAGTTTTCTGGCACCTGACGCCGTTTTTAATAGGATTCATGGGAAAGGGGTAAGTGAAATTTGAATACCATTATAGTAGGAATGTTTTATGAGTAAAGTAATCTAAAGTTTTAATTACTTCATGGCTTTTTGGTATGTTGATATAGGTGGTGTCTTTGGATGTTACTGAAGGTGGTTTGGGCGTTTCGGTGTGTAGGAATAATCAGCTGAAAGTATGGGAGAGTGGGAATGGCACTGTGAGGGTATGTTTGTAAGAAACTTATCTCGATGTTTCAAATATAATCGAAAAGGGTATATGACTGAATTAGTTTAGGTAACGTTTTTTACTTAAATTTGTAGAGAACCTTAGAAGGGCATCGTGCCGACGTGTATTCATGCAAGTTTTTTCCGTCTGGACTTGTAGTTTATTCTTGTGGGGCTGATCTTACAATTAAAGTTTGGTCCGCTGAAGATGGGTCATGTCCAGTTACGTTAAAAGGACATTCGGCTGCTGTACAAGATTGTTTAGCTGTAGAACGGGGAAGAAATATTATTTCTGTTTCAAAGTAAGCATCAAGATTTTTAGTATTTCTCCAAATTGAGTTGGGTAATCACGAGTATCTGTGTAGTTATATAGAAAATCTTATTTTACAGAGACTGTAAAGCTTTACTATGGGACGTGGGCGAATCGAAGTGTCTTGCAACCCTAGTAGAATGTGATGGCGCAATTAATTCATGTTGTATTTGTTCACCCACCTCTGTGGCACTAGGGAATCCTGTGGAAGGGATGAGTATGCTTTTAAAATGTGAAGATATATATTTTAATTGTATTGGGTGTAGTATAAAGTTTTTCAAATAGATACTACTTCTTATTAAGGTGAACGAGAAATTGGGACACAAGGAAAATTGCTAATACTTGCCCGAGAAGATAGCAAAGTTACAGGCGTTTCCGTCGCCAGCCGTAAAGAAATATTTACTCTTCCACTCCCATCCCCTGGAAATCGGGTAATATCCACCGGGCCTAATACATTTGCTGTGGGATGCCAAGGAGGAGAGATTTTGACATTTGACCTTCGGAAGTCATCTCCGACTGTAAAGCAGTTTGTGTCAGCAACTCAAACTCCAATTTTGGATTTGATGATGCATCCAAGATCACCTGTACCGAACAGACCGGGAGTGGATGAATTTAACAGAAGTTTCTGGGCTGCTAAGTCTGATGGAACATGTGTTTTAATTAATCCTGCCTTCACCGAAGGAAATCCCGCAAGATTTGTTCAACTTACAGGCTCAGACTGCGATCCGATTTACCAGATCAAGCATGATGGAAATTATATTTATACTGCATGCCGGGATGGAATGATTAGAAAGTATTCTATAGGACTAATTTCAAAGATACTGGAATGATATCAAGATTTTGTAAGTTGTTTGTTGAAAATTTAAAAACTATAAGTCTTTCTGCATTTTTTTACTGTCATTTACATAGTAATATTTACATATTCGGTGTACGAATTTCTTGAGTGCAGGTATTTAGAATATCCCTATAATTTTAGTTCATTAGATATGCAATAATCTTCATTCATAGATTTCAAGTTTAAAAGTAAATTGCTTTCTTTATTGTGTATTGATTTCTAAGATATATTAATATATTGATATATAAGTGATTCAGGATTCAGCTCACTTCGATTTTGTACGTACAGTGAACCGACTTCTTGCGTACCTAGTTGAGTATAGTTAACTGTCTGAGTCGGAGCCTTAAAAACTTGAATCAAAACGTAAAAGCTATTACATGGCATAATATTAGATTGAGTAGTAAAATATATCTGACATAGCATGGTCTCATTCTTTTGCATTGACAAATTGATTGTTTCTAGTCACTGTTACTTTTTACCTAAATAACCTACCGAGGCAATTCCCTATTTATAATTGAAGAAAGTAATTAACCTATTTGACATATTCTCACGGGTTATTTTAAGTTTTCAATAATATGAATTTGGTTTTGTTAGAAGGTGGAAACATTTTTTGTAGGATCATTGATTCTTAGTTGTAGCTGCACAGTATAATCTATTTGATTCTATATTCAAGAGAATAATGAAATATTGAAATACTAATGACGACTTTCTCCAATCTAATCTGTATTACACGTAATTTTGAACTGGTACAATGCGAATGCGAAAAACAACGAGTTCTTTTCAATTTGGCCATTGAACTGACAATGAATTTCGATTAAGGAGATACATTAATAATTCTTATCGAATAACATGGAGGGGAATGGTCATATTCTTTCCAATACGTTGTGTGATTTCTTCTCCAAGGGCATTGTTCACTTCTTTCCACGAATATTTATCAATCAGGTAAATCTGCACAATAATTATTAATTTTTTACTTATATTTTTATCTGATTGTATAGTTTGCTTTGGCTCAAACAAAAACAACATAATACACTATAGGTACCTCTTCCAAAGGCTGCCTAACCAAAACAAGCATGTTCATGCACATCCCATCGTGTTGCCCTGCTGGCTTTCCGTTGTACTCCACCCCCAAAATTCCATGAGGTCGATGTTGTGGTAACTCAGCCCCAAAAATTTCCTGTAATATCCAATATATTATATGAACAATTCCAATTTCTCATACGGTTCGAATTATTTAGCTGTTTGAATTCTCTACCTACGTTCATGTATTTTCGAAGTGTAGAGTGTAAGCTCTTCTGGGGATGTATTTCGCATAGGGGTATGTGGCAATGATTTTTCTCTCCAACAAGAATGCATACTTTGTTGCTGTTAATAACATTTTGTAAACAATTTTCAACATCAATTTTTAAACTGGAATTAGCAAGCTTTTACATATTTAATGCATACTTGGCTTTCTTTCTGGCAACAATAACGAGCCTCATGTACATCTTTGTGTGAGCAATTAAAGCTGGCAGTACCTTCCCATGCCAAGGTTCTTCTCTGTTTGTGTGGTATTCCAAACCTAAAAATCAAAAATGCAATTTACATTCTTAGAAAGATCACCTCAAAATAGATTCGTAGTTGTTTTCATCCTTATTCCTATACTTAACGCTTAATTTCCGAGTTTAATTAAATTCTGTACGTGTAAGTTACCTCTTTCAATAAGTGGAACAATGTCTTTAGCTCTAAGTGGCAAAGAATTGATATCCCGTACCCAACGCGCCTGGAGGGATTCACTATCTGCTTCTGCTGTAGTTTTTAGTCTACCACCTACAAATTTATGCAAATACAAATAAGCATACAATAATATGTCGACATTTACAAAATATAGGTTTTTGTAAATTTCTTTGCTAGAGAAAATGCCTCACCAACAACCGTTCCAGTTAGTACGAATCTGTACCAAACGCCTGTAGCGCATTCAACCATTAGTAATGTTGTTGGTTCCATATCTAGACCAGTCTCCTCTAAAACTTCACGTTTTACAGCATCCTATGATTGATAATCATATCAATTACGGTTACAAATTCAAAAATACTCGGTAAACAGCATGTAACAAAATTATATTTAACTCACGCAGATCGTTTCATTAGGTTCCTAAAATCAACAAAACAACCGAATTTAACAATGATTTAACTGCTGCTTCCCCATTATATTACATACATAAATGAAGGTTTGTCTAGAAACTTTATGTACCATTCTTCCAGCTGGCAAATACCATTGCCCATTACATGAAGATTTGGCTTCTTGAATCATTAAAACTTCACCATCTTCATTAATAAGAACTGCTGCTACGATATACGTAACAGATTTCTTTGTCATTGGAACAAAGTCCAAGGGACCTGCGGGAGTAACGCCTTTAGAAGCTGGCAAACCATAAAAAACCCTCTCTATAAAAATCACATTACAAAAAATAGTGCATTGGTTTTAATTGGTTAGACTAAACTACATTTTTAGTGAGTGCAATAAATTAAGTAAGTTAAGCACATTTAAGTATAACAAGAGTTTCGTGCAGTACAAATTTTGTGATCGATTCATTATATTAGTAAATTAAATACCTATGTGAATATTACTTAATGCAAAACATAGCGTCTTTACAAGCTTCACTACTCAGATGTAAGCAATAATCTCTATAAGCTTGCATGCATTTTTCTAACTAAAAGTTTTGTGGAAACTAACCCAAAGCTTCATTCTGGTCGGCAAGGGTGAAGTCACAAAAAATGTTATCTTCCGGAACTGCCTGTCCCTGCAACAGGGCTTTGATCTGCCCTTCAATTGGATCGTTTGACTTGTACATGTTTGAAGTATTAATAGGTTACCTACTTCTTATGAGCTTCTTTTGCTTTCTTCGGCTTAGATAAGCCTCTATTTTACTTAGCACTTACAATTTGTAACCTTTTCTAAATCGAAGTACATGGTGTGTATCAAACCAGTCCTTTTTATCACGCTGCCCCAACTATCAAACAATTTTTTATCAGTTTAGTAGTTGTATCACTCTTCACATTTTCCTTTTCTTGCGATCAGATAAGCAAATTTTCTTTCTTGAGCTCAGGTTCCCTGTTGACAACAGTTACACAGTATTTGCCATATAAACTGTATCATTCCCTATTTCCAGCTTTCCTTACATCCCTCCACAAAGGAAGAGAGAATCCATCAAGTAGCAATGTCCAGTCCTTAAGATTATTTGAACCTTAAAGAATTATGTAACTCTTTATCTGTTTTAAGGAATGTCCATGAAATTCCAACGAATCCCACCACGACTCTCCCAAACCAAAACAGAAAACAATACACAGCTGCGTATCCTTATTCCTTATGTAAGTTGGTTTTTTAACACATGCATTGATCTTGTATCTTTTATATGTATATGGATGGATCATATCAAAACACCGTTCATCCACATCACTTAATACGCTACACACAAAATGCACTCTTTCGTAAAAAATGCACTATACTCGTCATCGACTTCTTGCACAGGTCTTTTTAAATCGCAGGAATGTTGGTGGTTTAAAACCTTCAAAAACAGGTTTAGGGGTTAAATACGAATGCTTGTACACAAAGTATGCATGCTATGTAAATTCCTTTCTATGGACTTTCACAAAAGTAAACTTTTAAGCAAAATATACATCTGAAAAGGGTTGCGGTGTGGCTGTCCGGATAAGATGCCTGGTTTCTTCATGTCATGTTTGTAGAGATGTTTTAAATTGTGTTGGGTAGGTTTTGCATATATGCGATTATACTCAGTTCATAGAT
>JAHZNG010002619.1:0-13629 GCA_027744375.1 Orchesellides sinensis
CACCAACCAAATAACGTGACATAAGTAAAAGTCACAATCTCACAGCTGGAGTAAACTGTCCCGGCGAATGGAACAAGAAATTAATTTTCCAGTCACTAAAAATTTAAGGTGCATTTAAAAATACACGGCCAAAAGTACCTTCAAAGCCTTTCAATTTGGACTGGCGAATGGGGATTTTAAACTATCCTAACAATTCTAAGTATCATTGACGCTTTACAAAAAATCGCACACGATTGTACGGTACATGAAATGGTCACAATAAAATTAAATACTTTTTTTAAATACCCTACCTTCACAGAATAGAATTAAATATAAAAATGAAAATGAATTGAGTGTGGTATGTATTTTGTATAGAGCGATGAGCGAGCATGCAACAATCAACAATGCAAGGCAAACTGCATTTTACATATGTATAATTTTTTAATGTCTCGCACTCTGCACATCAATTGCCCTGATATGATGGTGGTATGGTGGCTCCTCTCCCTATCAACATCACCACACTATATGAAAATGAAAGAGAGAGAGAGAGAAGCAATTAAGTTTTTGTATCAAAGTTGTAACCTCCTACTCCATTTAAGCCAAGCATGAAATCAACAGAGACATAATAATAACTAGCTTCATAATAACTTTACTATTCTCATAACATAACATTTGCTAATCAGAGTTCACTTAGGTATAATGTTTGTATGCTACATAATATGCAGAGAGATGATCAGATAATACATATGCCAAATGCATGAGAAACCTTATAAAATATGGTGTTTTATGTATGCTTGACACTCACTTTTTTACTTGGGCATAATATGTACAAACGCTTTTACCCCTTGTTGGATAAAACTGCATGTAAAACATAAACAAGCGTCAGCGACAGCGTCAATGTTTCTGTATTTGCATGCGTGTTGCTGCCGCTGCTGTTGGTCATAGTCATAAGAATAGCCATTTAAGTAGACTTAACTTATTGCATGCAATACAACACGATTTGGCATTTTGAATGATGCAAATAAAAAGAATGAATATGTAACGATAACGAGGTTTCAAAAATGGAAAACGCTGTGTAGTAATCCGAATGTCACCAGAATAGACTCTGGCTCTAAATCATGCTAGTATCTTCGAATTAGTCTGCAATACATATTGAATTCCTGGAAATCTGGATAAAAGCTGAAAGTACGGCGTGGCAAAATTGTATTCGTTTTTTAAACATTGCTAGACATTCTTATATGGCTTGCTTCCAGAAAAGTATTGATCTGCCTAAACCTGTAGAAAAATACCTACTTACTGAGAACCAATTTAAAGAAGTTAGTAAATTGTCTTTAATGGGCATAATTAAGAGTTTCATTCATAATATTATATAAATTATATATGGACTGCGGCCCACCTCAATACTTTTATTTTATAACTTTGCTAACATGATGAATGTATGCTGCAGCATGTAGGTAATATTAGTATTTAGTATGAATTGGCAAAATTAAAAAAGTACAAGTTGTATAGAGCGATTTGGTATTAATAAGTAGTTCAATAGGTGCTAAAGCTTTGTCAAATGTAATGAGATGCATGTATTCCATTTTCATTTTCTAGTAAAACAAATAACCTAAATCATCAATTTAAATGAAAAGACAAAATGGAAGAATTGAAGGAGATATGCATTTAAAGGTCACTTTACACAAACCGTCTGGTAGTGTACTATCAAAATATACTATATAATCTTTTTTATCGTTTTGAACCAGTTTAAAGTAATTCACTCACCTTGCTGCTCTTTTCAAAGGCTATATATCAGCGACGACATCCTTCATTCCGACCACACTATGTCGTTGAAAATGTTAAATGTTCTCCTTCACTACATAACAGAGCAAAATGGTAAAGTCTTATTAGAATCGACACTAGCTCTAGAATATCAATAGCCAATATAATAATTGTAGTATATAACTATATATCTATGTTCATGTAATGTGTTTTGTATGTCACAATCACAATGTTATGTATGTATATGTTACTAAAATTATTGTATTGTTTCACACTTCGTCATCCTATTGTTCTATTTTATATAGACACAAGTTACACTTNTATAACTATATATCTATGTTCATGTAATGTGTTTTGTATGTCACAATCACAATGTTATGTATGTATATGTTACTAAAATTATTGTATTGTTTCACACTTCGTCATCCTATTGTTCTATTTTATATAGACACAAGTTACACTTTCTGATTAAAATGAAAAGCTGTACTATGTAGAGCAGAGCTACCATAACCATACAAATTCAAAAACAAACAAATCCCTCAACAAGTAATTTTGTATACAGACTATTTGTGAACAATGTGAGGTTGAAATGCAGACACAGTGCTAATTTTAGCCTGACAGGTATTATTTTTGACCTATGATCATTCACAAAAGAAATCAACGTATGCCTATTATGGTCTGCCTACGTTAAAAACAACATGGATACCTGTCAAAGGATTTTACTATTACTCATCTTGTTGTGCATATAAGTTTTCACTGCATATATTTGTTGAAGATAAACTAACGTACAACTGTACATTTTTAGTGACCATATCACCTATGTGATGTCGATGTCCCAGCTCATGACAGTATTCAATAAATCCAGCTAAACTCCCATATTGTGAAATTGCAAGCTATACATTTTTAGCTGAAATCGATTTTTATTTTATAACTCAATATTACTATATAACTTATTTAATCAAAAGCAAGCTATTTTAATTTTAAAAGCTATACATTTTTAGCTGAAATCGATTTTTATTTTATAACTCAATATTACTATATAACTTATTTAATCAAAAGCAAGCTATTTTAATTTTTAATGTTCGTACAATACGGAAGTAAATAATAAAGGTCATGACCATGATATCATGTATGCTTTACGGAAATATGTAAGAGGCTCCAGCTACTTGACCTCCCTTTAGCATCAATAAGTAAAACCTTCTGCTTCATTAAGTCCTTCCTCAGTTTTAACTGCTTAAAAGTATTCCAGCCGAAGAATACTTCCAACTTACAATTATTGTCATTTGATACTGGTTGCTGTACAGTAAAAGTTAATACTACCAATGCAATCAGAACCATCAGCGATTAATACCTACCTATGATAGTCTCTGATACAAATTACAAAACTTCCAAGATACTATATCAAACACAAACCTTCATTTGCACGCATAAAAATATCTTACAGACAACACACTGAATTGTAAAGATCTTGTTGGAAGTTGTAATTTAACGATAAGGAGAGCTCCACACACGATTTACACGTACGTACCTATACCTGCATAATATAGAAAATCTGATGACTAAGCTAAACCTAGTTTTAACTAAACCTTATAGCAATTTTATAATAATAGCACAACTCACTAACCATGTTTTGTTGTAGCAACTCGATGATCTACGATACACCCCAACAGAATAAACTCTGGTTTTTTATTATAATAAAAGAATGAAGAGAACAGAGCTGGTTGTGCTGTATGTCTTTTTTGGTAAATTTATGAGTAAATTGGAGTGCAATGAATATGTAGTCCTATTACCTATTTTGATATTGTTGTTATTAGATGGCGATTTTTTTATATCCGTTCTGATTTAGTCATCAACTAGATTTTTATTTTGCTACACTATCAATGTTCTACCAAGGATGTATTAGTTTCTGTGTAGAGTAGAGCATTTCACATCCTCGTCTCAACCTAGTACATCAAAAACTCTACACCAAGTATTATGTGTGTATGAGTGTTAATGCACCTTTGCATATCGCTAGCCACAGTAGTAGCCAGCCACCTAAAAAGACCCTCTCAATTTCAGGACAAGAAGACACTTACTTACATAAACACAGAAATTCATTAGCGTATGGCAACACAAAGAAATATATATGAAGAATTTACTTGGGATATGCTTTCTGTACACTTCAAATTTGGATTGGACTCATTACATGCTTGCTCTGTATATATATTTTTATGTATGTCTGTAAGAAGTGTACACCAACACGAGCCAAGTGAAATAAAAATCAAACATTTACGCCAGCTCGTCATGCACGCACTGCCAAAGACCTCTACTGTTTTCAGTTACATTAAGTTACTTACTTGTTCGTCATTTGTCTAAAAAGTTGGTCTGTAATACCAACCTTGTTCACCATCATATATGTATCATCATCATCTTTTCTGATTACTATTACGGATAGGTTTGTCCACTGGGAGCTGAATTTGGATTTACATGATGCAAACTATGACTATGTATCATGGAATAAATATACATACCTATCTATCCTATCCCCATCTCCGTATCTTTTTACGTATAACACACTCTTCTTCAGTGTCTCATGTGTGTATATTCTTCGGTCCTCTTCTGACTATGGCTTGTAATGCCTCTGTGTGAGGAAAATGATAATGATGACTGTCCTTACCTAGAATTTCTACTTTGTTGGCGTGAAGGCAGATGTAGCACCGAGGAAGACTTGCAAGCAAGACGATTTACTAAATGTTAAAATTTTTAAAGCATGGAATTTTTATTCTTACTAGAATTAATAATTTTTAATATTATATCGATATGCTAAGAATTTCTACAAATTCATACAGGTGTTTTCAACTAAATGTCTTGGCCTAATTTTTACTTTTCTGGTTGCCACTACATCTCGGTATGTACTAAAAGTATGAATCTTGGATTTAAGGTCATTAATTGCAATTGTACTATACATTGTAAAAATTGTGAGATTTTTTGTAGTGACATTCATTAATTAATTTACTTACGGATGTAACGTATTATTTTGATGAAAATTACAATCATCAACTTAGGCTTTTTAACCTATTGTAAACTTGTAAGTATGTCCTTAGCACATGGTTTGCATAGTATGCATGTTCTTTGTTCAAACTGTAACAGAGAGTTTCTCATGAATTAATATTTAGTATTACCAATTTTATTCCAACAGCGGGGACAAAACCATTACGATGAGGTTCGGATATAATATATGTGGTTATCAAAGTAATATGGGTGATCAAGCATGCTGCGAAGTAGATGACTTCTAACCCGATTTGATTCTTTTTGACAAACAAATTATTCTAAGCATGTCTCACTCTGGTAAAGTGTATTGCTGAATTTAAATCTACTAATACCTACATAGTAGACGTTCGTATTAGTTTTGGTATTAAACTTATGTAAGTTAACTAGCTTTCATTTTAGTATCTTAAATGTATTTCTGCGTTTGCTGACATTAAACTATTTTGACGAGTATTCATTTAAAATGCTAAAATAGTTTCAAGGCAAAACAGTTTATTCCATATCTCCAAATTAGGAAAAGTTTTATTGAAACCAAATTAAGACCTCTCAGATTTATTGACAATCTTTGACAGGGCCATTCAAGGTGATACATTAACCAATAATAATAATTTTGTTTGGTACTTTCACTTGACCAGCCATCAAGTTGATGTCCGACTCAACTGGTCCAAACGAGTGGTCATACCATGATTTAGTAGAAAAGTCGAAGTATTTATGGCGAGATAAGAAGATATACCTAAATAATTCCTTGTGGTGGCATTGCGTTGTTTAGGAATCACTCTATTCAAGGGAAAGCGACCTTTCCGAAGATGCTGTTTCCAGCGGCTGCGGTGTCATCTGAACTGAAATAATCTCTCCAGAGATTTTCGTATACCTTAATGTCAATATCAACCTTTCCTTCCTGCAAAACAAAAAAATTGTATAAGTCAGAATTTTATATATAATGGAGAACCATGGTCATTAGGAGCCATGCTTCATACTATGCATAACTTGGTATATAGGAAAAAGAATACTTTAAAACTTACATTGGAGATCTTGGCAAAAGCTTTCTTAGCCTCATCTGCTCCGATTCCGAAAGTCTGGCAGACATTGGTGAACTCTCCCTCATCAATGGTTCCGTCACCTAATATCCATAAAAAGAAATTCATAAAAATGCACAATGTGATCAAAGTCAATTTGGAAGTTTAATTATTGCTTTAAACCTACATACCAGAGGTGTCCTGAAGGCGGAACATGAAGTCCATGTACAACTGCTTCCATTCCTCATTAAGGGGTTGAGTCCACAATGTAAGCCATTCTTCGCGGCTGACCTGTTAAGGTAACGGAAAATTTTCCCATATAACTATTGCTATGAATCTAGCTAAAATTTCAAATTCAGCTTGGGTAACATAAAAGCTTTGGGTACCTTGTTATCCTTGTTGGTGTCAGCATAGACCCTCAGTTTCTCCCAGATGTTCAAGAACCTGTCACTGACATCCTTGTAGTTGGCATCACCTTCCTTGTAGCCACGGATTCTGGCAATGTTCTGTAGAATTACAGGTAGTAATTTTAATTTGTGTCAAAATTGTAGCACATACAGCAATCCAACTCAAATATCAAATCAAAGTATTAAAATAAGTACCTCAATGGCCAACTCAAAGTCGTTCTTTTCAATAGAACCGTCCTTGTTGACATCTATGGTTTAAAACATAAAAGTTTTATTCACAAAACATTGCCTGAAATGATTCCGGAAGTCGGTTATAAAAATTTTTTCTTTGTACTCACCAAAGAAGGTGTCAAAGACGTAGTTGAGCTTGTTTTTCCGGATTTCGGAAACCATCTTAAATGAAAACAGAACAAAACACACAAAAGATTAACTCAGAATAATTTAAAAGGTGAAACAAGTCTAAACAAAAATCTGGAAACTGTTGACTTATAATTTAATTTCAGAAACCTTTAATCGATTTGTTGAAACTGGGGTAGTGTGTACACTTTACTTTGTGAGATAAAGAGGAATGGCTAGATGCTCACAACTAAAGATGCCCACACTAACTGAAGTCTACTAATGGAATGGACCTGATTGACGAAACAATGAAACGTTTTTTAAGAAAAAGTTGGCTGGAATCATCTTCGACTTGTGAGACCTAAAATAAACCTCATCCTAGCTATATGTATCAATAAGAATTTAGCTTTAAAAAGCTAGATATTACCCGTATTGCTGAATTTACAAATATAGTATAAGACTATCAGCGTTAATCCACTTGCAACGCTTTACACCGTTGCTGTATACGAAAAAAATGCATGGTACAAAAGCATGTTCCTATAATAAAATGTAAATGTACACCCGTGTGCATCAAAACCCTTTGTCTGACGGATCAGACTTTTTTTCTTTTCTATGCAGTTTTTTTCTTATTCTTTGGATTACACGGGGCCCAAGAAATTCGTCAATACCATCTTGTAATCAAACTCAAATCCAATATAGATCCTTAACTAAACAATAGCATCAGTAGAGAAAACCAAGGTTTTTTATATATTGGCTTTAAGCATTTTGATAAGCCCCCATACACACACATAATACATATACTCAGATCAGGTTTTTGGTGACCGAAATTCCTTAAAACCCGGGTGGCACACTCCGCCCTTCAATAAAAAAATGATAGTTTGATCCCATGAAAAGTCAACCTTCAAACCTAAAACAAGGCATTTGGGGATCATTAAGTTTTTTAAATCAGTTATAATCACAAATATAGAAAAAAGTCCATGTGCTACATTCAACACACCGATGAGTAGAGACAGTGGCTTTCAAAATATATGTATGTGATATATAGTAGCAAACAAATCTTCAGAATTCCCATAATGTTCATTATCATCATCTCACCAAATGATAAGATCATTGAATTAGAGTGTATAGGAATGAATGTTTTGTTTAGTGAATGCAGCCACTTTGAAAAAAATTGCCTGTGAGTAACGACTGACTGACATCATTCGTACAAATAATACATAGAACGCTATTACATCGTGTTAGCTACTCAAGGGAATCTCTTCGTCATTTAAGAATAACAACTCCGAGAAAGTATTTATAGTTCGCAGTGGACCTAATGGGAAAATAACAAAAAAATAACCATTTTCATTTGAAGAATCAAGGAATTTCAAGTAATTAACGAATTGGTTTACAAGAACGGATTACTTATATTATTCATCATGAAAGCCACAAAGCAAAATGAAAAAAACAAGAAACGTTAGTTAGAAGTAGACGTCTGATAGTATTGGGATACTTTTAGGTGTACAAAGCATTATATTTATTCTATATGCAAAATATTTTTTACTATTCCATACGTTCTCACAAAATAAAAGTACGAATCTTAGAAAATGCAAATTTTTGTCAGAAAGTTAAAAATTAACCCTTTAACAATAATTGTGTATTAAAAACCTCAACAGTTTTGCATTCAAGGGTTTTCTGCATTACATTCATGCATATCCATTCCTCTAACCAAATTTGTATAACACAAAAATGTCAGTCAGTATGCAGTCAAAAATGTTATGCAGCATTGGCAATTGTGATGTGCGTTTTATTGAAAGATGTTTATTACAATTGCCTGTATCTTACGTGTACATCTTACACATAACGCTACACTTTGTAGCATATCAAACAACAAGACGACATTGAGACTAGGATCCGCTTGGACTAGATGGAATTATTTGCCATGTTCTAACGGATCTAGAAATGTCTAATCAAATCAGAAACCTTTTTTGCAAATCTAACCGACTCTCTTTCAGCTTGGTCTATACGCTTATCAGAGCTGCTTAAGAGCAAATCGGATTGTGCTTTAAACAAAAAGATAGGAATCATTCTGAACTAAACTTTTTGATGCGTGAATTCATAGAAATGTAATGCGAAAACCTTATACTACATACATCTTAATTTTATGTATCACACTTTGCAAGTCTTGCGAAACTGTCAGTGTGTTACTCTTTGCCCGGGTGTGAGTAGTCGGAATAAAATCAAAAGGAATAAATCGGGACAGGGACACTCAAGAAAAAAGTGACACCGCTTAAAGACAAACTGTGTGTGTGCAGCATACAGAATCAAGAAAAAAAGCTAGCTTCTCTTTTTACTCACAGATATAAATACGCTGGGCATTGTTTTCAACCTGAAAGAAAAGGAAGAAGGAAGGAGGATTAAAACAGAATAGAATACATTTTTTTGTTCTGAAACATAGGTGTGGGATAAATCCACATAAAACTAAGTGAAGTATACATCTGAAGAAATCTTTCTTCTGAATCCTAGCAAATTCGCACAAAAAAGTAGATTTTAATGTTTGTTCCTTTTAGTGTCGCGAACATTGATGAGGCTGACTACATGAATTTTGGCTTCTTACCCGCAATAAATTTCAACCAGAGACCTTGAAACAAGTCACCATTTACTGGGATGATTGAAGATTCATTTTCACGTATACAATATACAACGTGATACTTACGTAGTTAGTATAACATGTCTTTGTCTGCATTTATCCACTGCTGCCAACTAACTGGATCTCTCTTGTTGATTGCTTGCAAAACAATCAAATTTCTGCGTTTTCAAAAAATGTTTTGTCATTCTTCCATGGTTCAAAGTATGCAGAAGGTAAATTAAGCTGTGGAATAGAATTATAGTTTATTTAAGCCATTTTGATTGAGTTTCCCATTTTGAAGAGTCATCAACAAGGTTTTGCTTTATGAACTCATCATGCTAATTTGCAGTGCCATAAACCTGTTAGCGTAATATCTAATCTTCGTTTTTTTACTACTAAATTCGGAAGTGTATAAAGTTGGTTTCCTACTTCCTACGATAGCCTGGCTACTGCGACAATTTTTCAGCATACTTTACAATACACATTGCGAAAGTAAGAGCATGAAGTATAAAAATTCACAGCTATTTCCTGACGTTTTGAAATTTCAAACAGCATTGCTTGGCACTTGAATGAATACGCTCGTTGTAATTTAATAGGATAGGCAACATTTCAATCGAATACTTTTCAGTAAAACGATGTCTGGTTTTATGTGATGGCAAATATTGCAAATTCAAGCGATGCTTCTGCTTTGTCTGTTTGAAATTTTGAATATGATTCCAAGCTAAGATTGACTACTTAAACAAGTGATTCGTGGAAATATATGACCCTGGGTAGAAAGTAATGGGATATGGTTGATTTCACCTGTATCGTTCCATGAGCTCTGTTTTGAATGACGATTGTTTTTGAGCCTCTGAGAAACTTAATGAAGTATTTTTAGCTGTCAGAATGTGAATTATTGCGTCTCGTCTGCATTCAGACAACTAAGATAGAAAACATGCACCCCAGAAAAATTACTTGGATGACACAAACGATGTCATTCTCACCATAAAAAAGGTTTTTAAAACATTGTCTCTACTTGAATGAAGCAGATTATATAATTACGATGCAAAAGTTTTCTCGAGGTTTCCAAAATGAGGTGAATACTCAGAATATTAGTCTACCGTGCGTTCTAGCGACATACTTGAAGTCAAGCTTTGACTTTGTAGTCTGTATAATATGCAGCTTCCAAGTGTACTTAAGTAATAACAGTAAATGAGCTATGAAGACATGATTGTAAAGTGATTTTTACTGGAAAAGTATACTTTAATTTTGATATTATTTCATACTGTTTTAAAGTTAGTATTGCAAATTAAACTGACTTTGTTTGATAAGAATTTTAACAATTTAGTTTGGAATATTTTGGATGGTGATATCAGTAAACTTGATGTTGCCGACTTTGTAGTTGTCAGTGTTGGGTTCTGGGATATCCCTGTCGAAGGGGAAACCCATTGGACGCTTGTCTGGGTAGGTTCCACCCAAGTTACCGCAGTAGGAAAGGGAGTTGTCAGAAGAGTCAACATAATGCTCAGCATGGAAGTCCTGCTCAAAGTCAGTAAGAACAATGATGAGCTTGAACTTCATACCCTCAGGCTTTCCCTTGGGAAGGAGTAGACCATGAGGAAGACCACAATGACGGATCTTCTTGTCAACATAATATTCGCGGTTTCCAGCAGCAGCCTCATTAACTTCCTTAAGAAGTTCCTTGAATCCCTTGCGGTCTGGGATGGTTACAGATGAAGCTTCGCTTGAGCGACGGATCACATTCTGTTCAACAAAAAATGATCATGTATTGAACTTTGCTTAAACTCTTTAAAAGCCGTTATGTTTCATGAATTTTCATGACTTGGGAATTTTATTAGCCTCATACCTGACCGTTCTTGAGCTTAATGATGAATTTATCCAATTCAATCACTTCCCATGACCATTCTTGAATTCTGTTTTCCCGTCCGAAATAGTCGTACTTGGGAGCAATGAAAATTCTGGCAACAGCAGTCTTTTCAGCATCAGAGTTGGCAGTGATGACATATTCAAAAGGCTCATGAGATAAGCGGCGTACCTTGGCTTGAATATCAACATCCTGTAAAATCATAATTTTATGTGTTAAAGGTTTAAACAGTTTATGCTATGTGGGTTATTTCAGGTTACATAATGTTCTTTTGCCATAACTTACCTTGACATTCTTGGATGTATCCAAAGCACTGCCAAGATCGAAATAAAAGTCTTGGAAGTAGGTGACAAGTGTGTTTGGAGTGGATGCCTTGCTCTTTCCAATAACTTTAACAGCTTCAACGGTGACACCAGGCAATTCCAGCTCTCCCTAACAGTCACATACCAGCATTATTAAACTATTGCACAATAAGCATGGGTTTGATGATTATCTTCATAACTGCTACTGCATTTTAAACTTACACGGGTGTAAGGAGGAAGCAAATCCTTGTGTTCCTTGAAGAGGTTGTCCATGTACTTGTGAAGACGGAAGAAAGCAGGATCTCTAGTGGCCGTCTCGAAATGTTCAAGAACGCCATACTTAATCTGTAATATGGAATTTAATATTATAGCCATTAATAAATATCTAGTAATGAATGTACATTAGAATGTTAAGTTGCTTGTAACTTACTCCGAATTTTCCCTTGGGGTCCGTGACACGAGAAAGCATAACGTGAGCATTGTTGTGAAGGCTTCCGTAGTAGTTGGGGTTGAGAGAGTCAGCAGAAGATTCAATGATGGATCCAAGAATGTTGACACCGTTGGTATCGTTAAGGCTAACCTTATGCCAATCATTCTGTAATTTTCATATAAAAAGGACACATGTAAAATTGTATTGCTAAAATGTGTACAAAATAGTTGGTTACGCTGAAAATACAATTTATAACTAATGTCAATTACGTCAAGAACAAATCCAGCAGCGATAGACTTGCGGATGCGTCTTTCGTATTGTTTCATGTCGTTAACAGTGAGGAAAGACAAATCTTGGAACTTGATGTTGTCAGGTCGGGAAGGAAATTCATGTCCAGATTTGTATTGGGCCTTGGGGACGAATCCTTCAACCTAAAATGCATAAATGTTTGTTAAATCATTTCATTTTGCAAAAGGTTAAACTTTTCATGTTAAATTAGATCTAAAATTGTGATTATTTTAATAATAAGATACGTTTCGTCAGCTAGAATAAATTCAAAATTTAGACCTTTGATTATTGCATAACATTTAAAAACGCAACTTAGCTTTTGAATACAAGGAACAATGCCATCAGGTACAAAAATACAGTTCTGTTACATTCACGTGTAATACGTTACCTTTTTCGAGCTTAGCTAATGCAGAGCCAGTGGCTACTGCAACAAGGACGACAAGACCAAGAGCGAACTTCATTTTGCACAGACTTTCGCTGAGAAATCTAACATGAAAGTCGGAAAGACGTTGTCAAATCATCACCCTTTTATACCATGACCACCTAAATCTTCCAGAACAGAATTCATTACGTGAATAGGGACTACTGATCAAGTTAGTCGTATATCGGAATTCCATATTTTGCAGCTTAGCTATCAGTCTTTAAGGTGTATGTCAACGCATCTTTCTTTAATTGCTGTATTATACATATTAGTCTGATTCACTATTTATATCTATGAATTGCCCTGTGTGAAATAAGCTGTAGGATTTACAAAAATGTTGTTTTATCAGAAAGACGTTGTCAAATCATCACCCTTTTATACCATGACCACCTAAATCTTCCAGAACAGAATTCATTACGTGAATAGGGACTACTGACCAAGTTAATCTTATATGGGAATTCCATCTTTTGAAGCTTAGGTATCAGCCTTTGAGCTGTATGTCAACGCATCTTTCTTTAATTGCTGTATTATACATATTAGTCTAATTCACTATTCATATCTATGAATTGCCCTGTGTGAAATAAGCTGTAGGATTTACAAAAATGTTGTTTTATCATAACATAAGTTACCCCAAGACGAAGTTATCGTCCTATACCAGCCGCCGAAGCAGTCGGTGTTCATCATTGCTCATATCAGATATCCAGCTCAAGATTAGGTGTATTCAATATCAAAAGGTAATTTGCAAGCCCATTTACAGAAAACCGCTTTCTTAAAATAATGCATTTAGGCATTCACTTACATTTTAATATTATGTTTATATAATAAATCATAACTCTTAATGATAATAATTATGTAATGTAAGTTTTTATTTTTAAATTTGCCTTGATTCTAACTTAGTGTATACAAGACATTTAGTAATTTAAGTTTCCTTATAAGTATTATAATATGTACATATCTATTAGTGTAGTGTAGTTATACCTTTAGGGTTATAGCTCAATAGACATAAAAACAAATGCGATAACAATGTCAAACAACTTCATTTAAATTCAAATGTGGTTTTGCAAAGTTCGCTATTTTCTATAACCTATTAACTATCTGTTTACTACATCTCTCCTCGCTGTTTTCTAGTTACGTAATAAATAAATTTTCCAGAGATTAGGATCCGGACTGCATTTTTCATTACTGTTTTA
>JAHZNG010002620.1:0-17464 GCA_027744375.1 Orchesellides sinensis
TAGTAATCGGCGCGTGAGACAATTTTATCTGGAAGCTCAAAATGCATAAAATGAAATGAACATAGGCAATGTGTACAAATAGGTACACCAAAATATATATATCCAAATTCAATACAGTTGTTATGTTGCTGTAATATAAAAAGTAATGTATTTTGCATTATACATGAATATACGAGTGCAATGCAGAATGCAGTACAAGTACATATATAAAGCTAAGGAGTATGGATGATGTATGAATGAAGACGAATGCGTAAGTATGTAGGAAATTGAATACCAGATAGCTTGAGTTTGTGAAACAAAAAGAGAAAGTCACGTGAAGGTAAAAGTAGGAAACCAAAACAAACAAATATTATTGTCAATCGCACAAACTGTTGTGAAAGTGCATCGAAGAGTAAGACAACTTTAAAAGTAATTTTTAAATTTACAAAAGGAAAGTGACTTACAGACTGAATTATTAGTTGATGGAAGAAGAATAAGAAAAATTATACACATTCAATACATTCCAAGGTACACGCTGTAGAACGGTAAATGCTAAGTTTAATTGCTTGATTAAATGGTGTATTTTATTCCCATTTTTGTTTACTTGTGTAAAGGTATATATTTTTGAAATTTGATTGTTTGTCGGATGTGTTTTAGCAGATTCCATTGTATTATTTTGCAGGACTTGACTTTCCCGTTCAGTCATCATTCTAAATCCTGGGGATTATCAGGGCATTGTTATGAAATTTGATTGTTTGTCGGATGTGTTTTAGCAGATTCCATTGTATTATTTTGCAGGACTTGACTTTCCCGTTCAGTCATCATTCTAAATCCTGGGGATCATCAGGGCATTGTTGAAGCGTCACAAGATAAGAGTGAAAATGCTGTCGGCTCCTGCCGCTGAGAGGAATAAGGAACCGATTTTGGACGTATTTAAGCAAAATTTTGATGGGAGCCAACCACTTAAAGTTTTGGAAATTGCTTCAGGCACTGGTAAGTATAGACAAGAAATAAGTTAAAATTATGAAGAATAAGTTAATAGAGGAGCGGAAAATATGTGTATGATAAGCTAGCAACGTTGATGCAATTTGTTTTTTTTTAAATAGGCCAACATGTTGCACATTTGGGTAAACATTTTTCAAACTATATTTGGCAACCAAGTGACGTGGACACAAAATACTTTAAAAGTATTAGCAGCTATGCTGCCCTACTTCCTAAGAATAACGTTCTGGATCCAGTACAAATTGATGTGTCGCTACCGGTGGAAAATTGGCCGGAGAACATTACGTCTGTCAAATTTGATGTTATCTACTGCAGTAATTTAATTTTATATTTCACCTTATCAATGTACAATCGGATTGTTTACGGGTGCTGGCAAGATTTTGAAAGAGGGTTCAGGAGTGCTGATTACGTATGGGCCGTATGCAGAAAATGGGATCTTGACACCGGAAAGTAATGTACGATTTGATGAAGGGCTAAGAATGCAAAATCCAGAATGGGGAGTTAGGGATATTGTAGATTTGGTTAAGTTAGCTGAGCAAAATGGACTGAGCTATTTTAAAAAGATTGAAATGCCAGCCAATAACAAAATGTTATTTTTTCGCCGTAATCACCAACAGTAAAAATAATTTTTATTGAAATAAAACGATATTAAATATGTATATTTTGTGTGTAACAAATTGGATGTTTTAATTTTATTGACCTAGATATAGATTTTGGATTGTAGGTTAAAACCTAAGATTTCAGATTTTGTGGCCTGTGTTCACACATATTGGTCTTTTTTGGTTTACAAGTTACAATCAAAAGTCATCCTGAACTAGGCAGTGGTGACCTACTCGTATAGAGATTTTGGTGGATACTTTTTTTGGCAAGTATGCAAATTCTTTTAAAATTTAAAAACAGTTAAGCTACTTGTTCTTATATACTTCTTACCAGGTTTAGCTTTTTCATGTAGCTCACGTTGGGTGTATTCATGAGCATTTTTTAGGATAATTGTACTCGTAGATTACGAATCTGAAACCCGCTTACTGGGAATTTTAAGTGTCGCTAAGTTACAGGGCTTCAAAAGTATAGCTTCATGATGTTTAGCCAATTTAATGATACTAAAATTGGTTATTGATTTCATTTTCAGAATCAGCATGTCAAAAAACGTACATTTATAAAGTTTCAGGTCAATTGGCTAAAAATTGTCCAAAATATGGACATCTGATTTTTTGTATATTGGGGTTGAAGTTTCTGTTACCATAGTGAGAAGAACAAAAAGTCGAATATCTCTTTAACCTTACACTTGATTCGCCCCAAATTTTGTAAAAGGGGTCTTTTAGACTAGTTTTTTGTGGAAATAAATTTTCTTGTGCCCTCGTGCAATATACACTGCATAGGGTATAATCAAAATATATGGTGACACCATACTGGGTCAACGCCTGAAATTCCCAGTAAAATGAATTTGAATTCCAACTCTACGCATCAAAATACCTTTCGGAGTACACATGGTCAATCTCAACGTGAGCTACATGTAAAATAGGTTCCTTGTTAGATGATAAGTGGCAGGAGTAAAATATTCAACCCGCTCATTTCTACTCTTTCAGTTAGGCTTTGTAAAATCAACGATTCCTGAAGTAATGTTCATCCAGTATTTTTCAGAGCTTGAAGCCACCATTGTTGCACTAAAATTATGTACAAAAAATAACTTACAGCATTTCAAACTTTAAAGCTTTTGGGTTATATGAGTTTGCCGTCTACAAGACTTTACATAAAAATAATGTCCCCTTCATAGTCGTCAGCTATTTCTTCATATGGCACCCAGTAAAATACGACTTGTTTGGCTCCAGTGCCTTCGCTCTTGAACCTGGCTGCATCCTCAGGTTTTCAATTCAATTTAAAATGGCAAGTTCGTATTGTTTATAAAACATAACAAGTTTACACCTTACCAAACTCTTTTTAAAATTATTTATTTACATACCTTATCAGTAAAAGAACAGCATACAAGTTCAACTCCTTCCGATCGTAGAAATCGTCCACTGTTGGTCTGAATAACTCCTTTTAAGTCAACATCTCTCGCAACCATAATAGTATCTACAATGTCGAATTCAGGGTTGGTGGATTTTAACACAACTACATAATAGAAAGTCAATGTCATATTTTATTAGATCAAGTAATTTTGCATAAGGATTTAAGTACCTTAGGTTCTAAATAGTACCTCGAAATGCATCAGATTTGTTGAATTGGTACACTCTTATATGATATGGAGGGTTTGTTACTTGAGGCTGGACATTTTTAAGATACTGTGGTACCATAAGTTCCCGTTTGCTACACCATTCGGGTGTTTGGGGTTTGTATTTAATTTGACTATGATTCACTCGTAACATATCCCGTAACTGCTTATACCCGTAACAACCTTCCGAAACCTTGTATGAGTTATTACTATTACGATTTACACCTCCAGGTGTCCGTCCAGTACCTCCAGGTCTTTTATCAACATGGCCGTTTGGCGAATAATACCCTAACACTTCATTTACCCTAAAAATTAGGCTTAGTACATAAATGTACCCCACAATAATAATTAAGTTGAAGCAGACACGGATTCGGGTGTTTTCATCCATATGTAATTTCCTTGTTTTAATTTGTTGAGCTTAGTACTTAGGAGGAAATACTAACAAAGGACAACTGAAAAGTATTTTTGTATAGGTTACAGAATAAAAAGGTGCAATTGAATTCCCGATGAAAATCTATTTGAATCATTTCAGTTGTGTGCTAATTATGCATAGTAAAATGGACACGTCTTTGAATAGGCAATTTTGAATGTACATATTCTTTTGTTGTTGTTGCAAAATTTATAATGTTTATAGCTAATCAGTTTAGTGTATAGCTGATACCAAGCAGTCACAGTAATTTAATAATAATTGCCTTCAGGATTGCATTACGATCATTAATAACTCATCTTTGTTCACTATAACAAGCGTTCAAGTGCAGAAAGTATCTTTAGCTACTCATATGCCGGTTAAAGCTTCATTTCAACTGAGCTTGTGGCTGATTTATCAAATCACAGGACGATACAATTCATGTTATGCCAAATAAAAGAAAGTTTTAATACTTGTTCGCCCGCATCTCTGTGACAGAAGCAATAACGGTCTGTATGCAGCAAATCAAATGCAAGTATAAGCAAGCAAAGCAGGAGAAAGTATCAGGTCAAAAGAGCTATTATAATAGGCGCTTCTCTTATGTTCATTATCATTACATTACCAGCGATGAACCTTACCAAACCTGGTTGACTGGAAAGAGTACCAGAGTTTGACGCACGAATAAGGGCTGAAATGTTTTGAAATAGGGTAAGTACTGAGATAGGGGGATTTCCAATATAATAGACGCATAGAAGATAGGGGCTTGAAAAAAGTTTCACGATGGAATAGCAAACAAATAGAAAAATCGAATGATTCTATAATTCCATCATATCATATTAGGTTTAATAAACGAAATAGGTAAATATTAGTTCTTTTCTACAGTACAGTGTATTATGCAGTAGTTTTTTGCTTGAAGAAATAAACTTTCTGTACTTTCAGTGAATTCGGTTAGCAATACATGATGACTGGTTAAATGAAAGATTTTAAGATGTTGTTTAAATAAATTATTAGAATTTTCATTTCCAAATCTAGTAATAAATTCGAGCTACATTATACACTACAAAATACCAGTTTGATATTAGATAATCATTATGCTTATAAATTCAAGGTCATGTTGTGGTTTTTCTTGTAATTGCTTCTATGTATGTATAGAAGTATACAATGTGGGAACAGAGCATCTCCGTAAGTTTCGATTAAAACTATACTTGTTACTTTAGAATTCTATACAACCTTAAGGTATCGGCAGCACAAGCACCCTTTGACTAAAAGTGTCGTGCAATTGGATCAACTGAAAAGGCTCGATAAATTGTACTAATTACCGTTTGCAGCAACTTATCTTTTATTTTAATTCATATAAACAACTAACACCTTATCTCAATGGGAAATCAAACATTGCAATACAGAGTCTGATGTTGATTTGTAGTTTGTAAGTTGTAACTAGAGGCTATTCAATGGAAAAATTCAGAATGTTTCAAAATGAGATCTGTAATCTGTACATACATGAAAACTTTCCTTTCTTAACATGTGCTTTTGTGCATGAGCTTACATAATTCTCTTGCTACAGATAAAATAGGGTGGTGAACCAAAAAAGGTCCTCCCCAACAGAGGAAAAAATAAATTATATTGCTTTTTACTCTCCACTCTCCATTTCTTTGCATCAAGATGAGAATTTTTTGTTCGAGTACATATGTACTTTTGCCCATTTTTTCTTTTCCCTTTCATCCCATCCATGGTTTCAGAGAGACTCCTTTCTGCTGCTGGTATCAACGAGCCGGAAGAGAAAAAAGACGTATTATTTGTTGGTGTTGCTGCTGTTCAAGGCAATATAATGCGTTTTATGCAGTTGCATGTTGTTTTCCAAGATTTTGAAATATCAGTCTTTGCTATGTGTTGCATGCCTTGCTCATTGTTGCTTATACATGTGGACAAAAATTTCTGATGCAGATAAAATGTACATTTTATAGCATATAGTTTGTATGACTTGTGATGCAATCCTATTATTTGTCAAGTCTGACTGACTGAAGACTAAGTGAGAGAGAGAGAAGAGTGGAGAATGCGTTTCCCTAGGGGAAAGTGAGTGGATTTTAGATTGGGAAGATGTAAGAGTTGACGAACAAAATGAAACCGAAAGTTCAAAGTCCCATTCTTTCTCATTCTTTCTCTGCATCTGAAGAAGGAGAACCTTTTCATCTGTTTGCTGTGAAAGGGAAGCTGTAAAGAAACGGAAGAAATCCACGAGGCTTCTCTGTTGCAATATTACTACATATAAACTACAACTAATAATAACTGCTGTATATTAGTTTACGGCATATTCTCCATATATATTAGAAGAATGATTGCTGATAGTATAAAGCATCTGGAAATCTCAGAAGAGGATGACTCATGATCCTCTGGATCATTTATACTTTTTATTCATTGTAGATCCCCAATCCTTCGATTATACACTAGGAAATTTCAAGTGGCTCAAGCAGGAACTGACACTGCTCCAAAATTTCCTTTTTACTTTCACCCTGAAATTTCATTTCATTTACCAAAGACTCGATCACGGTAGATCGCTTGTGAGAAAGTATTTCAATTGTGATACTTTGTTTCGCAATGGATTTATATATTTAAACTTTTAGTCCTTTATACTGTTTGTCTTTTAGACAAAATGAATTCTCAGAAGAGCTAATATCACTGCTCAAGTTTTCGAGTAGTTGGAAATCCTAATGATTCTTGAAACAATTTGGCAACGCTATTGAGCCTCTTAATACCATTGAACTTCCGTTCAGCCTGTCTTGCTTCTACAGAAAATTGAATTATCACGGGGTGCTTGGAATGGTAGTATCGACTGTAACCATCATAATAAATGCTAATTTTTAGAGCGACTCTAAAAGCTTAAAATTAATGATACTTAATATAAACCTATACTTTGATATCATGCAAATACAGAAGTAAGTTTTATACAACTAGCAGGTACATAATCCAATCCACACGTTTTCATCTTTAAAATTCTTTAGCACTGATGAGCACCTTTCTCCCTCTGTGTTACCAAATAGAATTTTTATTAAATTGAAGATGTGATGGCATCCGCTTTTGATATCAGCGTGTTTGGAATACCTTTCTCTTTTTATAGCTGTAATGTATGCTAACTTTGATAATTACAAACTGGTTTCCTTGTGTCGCTCATAGTAGGTATCAATGAGTCTTCGGAATTCCACAGATTGTTATACACCAAATCACCCTTGCTAAAACCCCATTAAGTATTATTGGAGATGTTTCAATGGGAGCTAAATGGGACCACAAAAGCTCACCCTCGTCATTTTCATGCCTATCATTCAACTAACAACCTGCAAAAGATACGAAATCCATGGAGTTTGATAATACATACTTGCTTGTTAATAACACTAGACGCTTTGACACTTTCAATTGCGTGTCACAGGTTTTAAGTGTGAAACATTCAGTGACATGCACTAAGTCCATTTATATTTTTGTGTAATCTAACAAAATATACTTTTTCCAATAGTTTATATAAAACTTCATTTAATACAAAAATATCAAATGCTGGTTTAAAATCCAGGTTGTACTTTTTGCATTCATTTAACATATTTTTTAGATTATTGCTAAATATGCATTTTATGTGTGATTTAATCTCATTTACCATTAGTTAGATATTCAATTTTTGGTTGGTATAATTTTATGCTTCCTAATAAATGTAAATAGCAAATATGCATATGGATTGTGAGATGTATTGATCACTACATCAATACATTAAATTAAATTAATCCAAGCGAATTAAATTGAAGAATTTCATAGTGAAGAAGTTTTAAACACATTGTTCCGTTATAATACAAAAAAGAATTTAAACGCAGTTAGCTTTTAGCGTTTACTGCATTGCAGTGTTAAATGTGTCGACGACATCCACCCTTAATACTTAATACTACTTAAAAAAATCAGATGTTCCTTTTCCACCGAATGCACTTTCAATTTCGTTTGGTACTTGAGCTTTGATGCGTATTCGAAATGAAAAATTCTTTGGTACTTTAAATTGGATGCAACCAACATCCAGTCCCCACTCTGCGGTTATACGCACAAAATAAACTTAGAAAGGAAAAGAAAGTATCAAAAGAAAATATCCTTTTTGTGATTGGACTGGACTGGATTAGCTATGATACAGAGTGAAAAGCTTATGAGCATTTTCGTCTTGTCAACAGAAATCCTTATAGTTATGAAGATTTCTGTGTATCACAATAAAGATATATTTTTTTGCGCATGGTCATGAAAAAAGGTAGCAAGCAGAGATCATCATGTAATTGGAAGAAACAATTTTACAAACCACATCAGATCACTTGCATGTAGCATCACTGCATCAAACTTTATCAACCATGTCACTCTACAAAGGTATAAAGTGTAATACTGGACTACAGTGGTAATAAACTTGAAATATATTGTACAGAATCCCACTGTCCAAGTTTGGACACAAAATTGCACATGACATAACAAAAGCTTTCATGTCAACGTGACATTAGATCGCTGTATCTCGTTATGTTGGCCCGATAGGTAAATAATGGGATCAAGATCAAAATGGAAATGTCAATGGAGGTGCCAAAAGGGAGCATAATAGATGTATGTATGTAGGTTGAAAGACGAATTTTGGACCGATGCAAATCCCTGCAGACCAATTTCGGGTCTTTCATGGATTTTAGACAGGATTACCAGCATTGTTATCAGCAGCAGCTCGGGGCTCAAGGTTACCCCTATATGACCAAGTTTGTTTTGGAAACATAAAACCTTTATAAAAAAAAAGGCTGCATTCAGCGCTGGTTTGCCATAGGGTGTAAGTAAAAGAGTTGAAATTCACTAGAAAATTGCTCAATAAGATGCGAAGTTTGACTTATTTTGTACTATAACTATATTGTAACTCGAATCTACTTTATTTAGCAAAAGAAAGTATGTTATTTTAAATTTTCGCTGAGTTATAAAAATAAAACCTTAACATGGATTGTTTAACCTTTCCTTTCTACTTGCTGTACACCTCACCCCTAGTTATCATCATGTACCCCTCAACGCTCATTATAATGTTATCTGGATAGCCTACAGAATCTACTTTCATAAATAGAGCATTGAGTGAGATAGATTCTAGTTCTGAATAAAATAAATTAACATTGCTTTTTTGTCTTGGGGTCGAGACAACTTTCACTAGCAACTGAATTTTGGAGATAATTCGAAAATTGTCGGCTTCATTGTGCTTTCCGCAAGTTGTTTTAAGCCGAAGCATCTATAGCTACCCTCTCACCCTTACGTATCAACTCAAAAGGTTTCGCAGCAAACCCATATATCCAGTAAAATATGCGTTTCTTCCTATTTCCCCCATTCCCTACTTACATTGCGATATACCAAACTAGGTTTAGCCGCGTTTTATACGTAAAAACATGATGCACATCCGTATAGATATGACTATAAGAAATATACAACAATTTTTATAACAACTTTCCAACCATATTTATATCAAACACACTTTTGGGTTGTTAGTTAGAAAGATAGAAGACAGCCGATAGTTGTGTATGGTGTGAGTCAGACACACTGTTTCAAAAAGATGTTAGGAAGCGAACATTTAATGTGGAATTGAATGACAGTCATAATGAACAAGAAGAAGCAGGGTGAGAGTGAGAATCTGACTAAATGCCATTGAAAGTGGGAGTGTGTATTATTATTATGCATTGAACATATCTAAAATTCCGTCAAAACACAACCCCATTTAGGATCTTTAGGTATTGGAGTATAAAATTCGAATATACGATAAAGATGCATACTTTCACAAACCCCCTGTTCAAATACAAAATTTGATGCACTATTCTGATCATACTACATCGTCTACATCCATCCCTTTCCCATAAATTGTGAAAATGGTCTAGAGCGATGCAATATCGAAAGTAAGGAGAAAAGCTTATATCGTGTTTGTTGGCAAGATGGTTTAATGTTGTATCGTATGTATGTATGATATTCAATGGGATTATAATCGTAGGGAAATGGGGATGAGAAAGTTATGTATACGGCTCAAAATTCAATGCCACTATCAGGAATAAAGCAGGCTACAAGACAACAAATGCGGCAAAATGATGTGTTAGATTCTACAAGGGATCAACTATGCTTATTGTTTGTTACACGTAACGTCAGGTTCAAGTAATTCTGGAGTATGGCACAGTATGCGTAGACACTTTGGAAAGAAAGTAGAGAAAGGAGTTTACAAGCAGCTTGAACATCCTGTAAAATATGAACCAAAGAAAAACTATGCGTGTTTACCATCGTAAGCAAAAGAATCATCATTATATTTACCAAGGCCGCGCTCCAAATGTAGCTGATATTCAGCAAGTATAAAGGATAGAAAATTGTTATGGGACTCGAGACGACAATTAAAAGTATTTTGCACCCTTGTTCATCTTCATGGATTATTTCAAGCTACAAAAAGGTACAGAGTGAACGAAAGTTCTCAGAGTCAATTCATTTTTTAATTCAGTTTTCACCAGAGGCCTGTGGGAAAAGGAGTAAAGAAACTCTCAATGGAATGAAGCCGTTTAACAACAGGGAAGCAATACAATTCCCAGTATTTTACAAGGAGGAAAGGCAGATTACTTTATCACACAATAAAAAAGACTACTTGATTATTACAGTGCATTTCAAGGGCGTCATTTGAGCTTCCTCGTCAAACTGAAATGTCAAAAGTACAGTTGAAATATGCCAACACACAGGAATGACTGTTACTTCTTTAAAGAATGCATGTGTTGTTTAAAAAGCTTACGGGTTAAGAACCCAGAGAAAATTATTTTTTATCATTATCTGTCTACATCCGCCTTCATTAAATCTCATAATACATTGTTAAAAGTACGCCTTGTCAGTAGTTTTTAAAGAAATCCGCTTAATTTAGGCTAGTAAGAATGACAAAAGTTTCTTATTGCTTCTGATTGCAATTTCCATTTAGAAAGGCACGGGCGGTTATTACTACTATACATACTAATGCTTTTGAGCCTACAGCGGCTTGCTTACTCAAAATCGCGTTGTCAAGATAAAAGTGAGTCATCATATCAAAAGGATGCTCATCTCATCGTATCATACCAATAATCAAAGACTCTCACGTAATTTCCCTTCTTTCTTCCTCTGCATAGTAATCAGGATGTTTGGAGGAACCAACACTAAAGTTTGATACATAAAGTAAAGTGATTTGAAAGATTCAGTCATTCAGGGATCACATATAAGAAATGGGAGCAATATGATAACACCGATATTGCTAGTTTCACAACAATTCTTATTTGAGTTGAGTCAGGGATGCTGCCGCCTGCTATTGCACAGTTTACAGAGCACAGTTAAAGTGGAGTGAAGGGGGAGTTGCTCATTCAAACAGTGACGAGCTTTTTAAGTACTCTTGAGATTTACCAAAAAGATAATGTTGAGCTAGATTTACTGCCTCCTGCTATGACGTTATGTCGCGAACCGACATTCATTGCAGAGGCTTCGGTTTTTATGCAATGTACCGCATGTACCTAAATGTGTAGTTACATAACTGTCACTTCATCTGTGTCTCTTTCTCTAGTACTGTTTATCGGAGTGTATATGGTAATATGCCACTCTAAATTCTACTCTGTTGTCAGCTTTTCTCACATAACAAGTTCCGGGTTTACACTTTTTAGTAGTAGTTGTGTTACTGTCTTTAGAGTTGAAAAACGCAAGTGGTGAATAAAAAATGAGATGAGAGAAAAATGACAAGGAAAGAGAAACGGAAAAATATCCATTTATTTGTTGTTTACCTCCTGGAGTCTGCCAAATGAGCCAGAGTGCAAGATTCATGTAAACGTGTTGTTATTATTATTGTAATCATCATTTTCAAGCAGAATGAAGTCGGCTTCTACTATGGAATTATTTTTATTTAAAAAAACACAATTGTCGTTCTCACTTTCTCTTTTATAGAGGCGGAAATAAAAATCAGTATTCATTCAGATGCGTAAGAAAGTAGAACCAAAAAAGTAATAATCATAATCGTTATGCATACGTGCTTTTCCCATGTTTTTTGGAAACAAGAAATATAATTGTAGTAATGATGCGAAAATGATGAGCATTATCATTGCTATTATAACTCTTATTCCTTTTCTTAATGGTCTTGCCATTGTATTTGTTTCACTTTTTTCAACTGATGATTTCTGAAAAACTTTACCAATGTATTTTCGATGGAAAAGTTTTCAACCTCACGGTCACGGTATTATTATGGAATATTGTAAAGATCATTACAAAAAAACTAAACATGGGAGTTATTTTATGAAGAGAAAGCCGGTTCCTAGACCAGAGTGAGCCTTGCTAATGGTTTGTGATTACTCATGAGATGAGATGACGCGTGCTCTATTTGCATGGACCACATTATTGTCACTCCAGGCGACTCACTACATGCCACGTGCCGATGTAAGTATCCCACATTCATGAACTGTGTACTTTTGCTGAATCAGCTTCAGTTTTTGTAAAGGGTGATTTGAAACTGTGTGAGTCCCATCCAATGTATGCAGTAGTAGTTTTTGTGTATACACACAACTGGAGTGGCATACGTGCGTGCATTGTATGCAATCATAAATCGCTAGCCGCGTTATGCAAACGCAGTTTACCTCATAAAGAGATGAAAAATATTGTTACATTTAATGGGTGTTTGTTGCTCATATTGCAGCCATTTCAAAATTCTTTGTATCATTTAAAGAGATCATAGTGGTACCCATAAATCAGTCACTAAAGAGGAAGTGCATTGTTCATGTTTGAAAATTGTACAGATCCATCTAAGTACATTCAGAATAATTATAAATATGTGTCTTCGTTGATGGGAAAACTTTTGATGTGAAGCTTAGTCGTTCATAATATTGACTAATGAATTTAGATACGGTTTTAGGAAGCGCCCGGCCCAATTCAGAAAATTGAAATAATTAACACACAAAAGTCATTCGTCATTCATTTTAATGTTGTCATAATATTTTATAATATACATGGGGTATTTAAAATCCAATGGGAAACACGATACAGCAAATATTCCGTTTCTAAAATACATACATAAGTTTAAAAGAATAGCATGCTAAGAAAATGTCAGAATGAATGGGTATAGTATAGCGTCTATTAATGATGTATTACGTACCAAAAATAATACTTATACATACATATGGATAGAGTCCATTGCTAATGTATAATCGAAAATTTGCTTGACCATAATAAAGTCTTCTTTAAATGAGTCATTTATTTGGTCACTAGTCGATAAGCCGTCTTTAATTATCTCCAGAATGAGTCAATATATTAAATGCGTATGCACAAGTAGGTAGTTTGGTTTACGTATTTTTTTACAGAAGAGGCTGCTGCCATCCCATTTAATGTGAGAAGGGGCTTGTGGCTATGGTTGTAAATTTCATGGTATACATATAATGCCAAAGGGCAGTCAAACCACGATACTCAACCTGAAACATCGTTGGGTTAGGCGAAATAAGAATATAATGTGAATAGTCAGTAAACATGTTGATATGTGATGAGATATTTGACTTGATAAAACGCTACGTACAGTATCAGTGCATTTGTTAAAACCGTTTCTAAATCAGAAGAGGGTAAAAAGATGAAACTAGAATGAGTACCTAAAATTCATACTATTGCCCTCCGTTATAATAAATATACATATACATGTTGCTATTATTCTTACTCATATGTCACATTGGCAGAGACGAGTGGACTGGACCCTCATCATGAAACCATCAACCACCCTCTCATTAAATCAAGAACGTAACAAGTATTTTGTAAGTCTGTGTGTACACACAATAACAGCCGTCTCCCCGGTCTTTTTCTTCATAGAATTCAGAATGTTATAGCTTACTACGATGTAGGCATACAATTCAAGAGGATATTTACTTTTACTGTTTCATCAGTCTGATTATCATCATTTGGTATTTGTACCCAGTCTTTTAAATCTTTATTTGTTCGACAGCTTATATACTCCCCATTTACATCAAACAGCCTGGACATAGATTGTCGAGCAAGGAAATTTTGGATTCAGACGACAGAGAGGAAGGGAAACTTTCATTTAGATTTAGATTAATGTGATTATATTGTTTCAAACATGTATACAAGATAACGCAGTAGTGCTGGTAGCAGACTTAATTTTTGCATTGATTTTCTTTCAAACGGTAGGGTATGCCAGGAAAGAGAGGGCAGTAATAAATCGATTCGAACAGATACATAGGTAGAATACAAGGTGACTACTTTGACGAAAATTGTACTGAGCTTTGAAATTGAATGTTCTGCTTTTTACATATATATAGCATACATACGTAGCAAAAATTTAAGAAAGAACTAAGTGTAGCTAACCTAACAAAGGAGTGTTCGGTAAAAATTTTCATGTTGTGCATGAAACTAATTTTTGTTTGAAGCTTTTGTAGAATGTACTAAACTGTTCCTTTTTGTGAGAAACAACACAACAAAGTGAAAGTGCACAACGAGAAACATGAAATCTTCTAAATGCACAATCTATTTCCCCATACCTCTTTCAAATTGTCTTTGTCATACCCTACAAATTTAGAAGCTCACTTATACACATCAAGGATTCCAATAAAGTCTCATTATTTTCCACTAAATTGGATGGAGTAGAGTTGAGGGCTGTTATGTAGGAGAAATGACGAGAAATATTGCAGTACAAGTTGCATTCATTGAGGATCGGACGACTTCACTTGTGTGATATGATGGGTTCACCTTCGATGTGCATAATATAACTTATAGAGTCCCAGACCAACTGTTTAGAAACATGAGTGAGCTATATAGTCTTCTCGTCTTTTTGAAAGCAGTAGTTACTGAAGAAACAAAAGACCTTATTACAGATTTCAAACAGAATAGAGAAGCCGTCACGAGTAAAAAGCCGCTTTTGTTCTTTGATAGGTAGGGTTTATGGCAGTGGTGGTGGTTGGTGGTAACGGTGATATACAAGCTTTTCAAGTTATTCGTTTTGACTTCATGATTTTCACCCCCACTTGAAATTTATATCCCGCTGAAGATAGAAAGTTATACTGTCATATTGCTATACAAAATTAATTACTTTAGATTGCATTTAATGAGATTTCTCTAGACTACATGCCTGTATGTATGCATATTTGTTGAGTATTTCACAATTAAATCCTGAGTGGCCTTTAATAGGGGACGAACAGGCTCGAGTCGTATACATAATTGAAGTTTAATATCACAAAAGCGTTTACCTTAAATGAATGTCTAACGGCAAGCCAATAAATAATCAACGTGAAAACAAATTTGCCCTGTCTCGTATTGCTATAAGGTAGGGGACACCAGGAAAGACATCCCAACGTGAGCTTAAAATGGGATGCAGTTGGCAATAATTAAAGATGAAAGAAGTGCAATCAATGCAATTAGTCCGCATACTTGGGAACGTTTTTGAAAGTATAATAGATTATTTTGTAGGATATCTATTGCAATAAAATACTAATTTAAAAATTATATATAATGGTAGTTCATAATCGGTAACGATCTAACAACCTTAGTTTGATTGTATGTAATGCATATAGGTATAGGTAAGCCAACACTTTGGACTACCTTTCTTAAACACTACCTAGGTTGAAGGTTGGTGAAAGTTATATCTCACATCATTCCCTGTAGTCTTTTGTGTAATGCATGTCCCCTGCTTCCACAACCTCAAGGTAATCCTGTAACGATAAGAAACGTTCCAATGCCAGAAAAATTGGGTTATATATAGCACAAATTGGTGTATAGAGAGTAAGCAATGTGATAAATGACAAACGTTTGATGTAATTTTGTGTAAAGCCTGGTAAAAGAAGTTGGACAGCTCTACAAAATCTGGACGGTCAGCCGGATTTGCTTCCCAACAACGAAGCATCACATCTTGGTACCTGCAAGATACATTCAAAAACGACAATTTTAATAGCTTTAGGACTATAGCTGAAGTAGTTTCTTGAAAAAGAACTTTTCATTAGCCTTAAGAAAATATTATGTGTATAAAATATGTATCTTAGCTGGAGATAATTGCTCACACATTAACTGGAGCGTTTTTAGGCCGTAATATTCGAAGCCCGTTCTCCAAGCTCTCTACAAATTCCAAGCTCCAGGACAAGCCGGGATATGGCACATCTCCAAGAGAAAATATCTCAAACAAGAGCACTCCGTACATCCATACATCAGAAGATGTTGAGAAATTCATTTCCTTTAACGATTCTATTGCCATCCATCGCCAAGGCAGAGGCTCCTAAGTATTATTTGATATGCTGTGTAAGTTGTTAATATTTCGTGCTGGGTCGTCCCACTTCCATTCTCTTTCAGGTCAATTTAATGCCACCAAGAGATACTAGCCGAAGTCACGCAGCAGTATAGTAAGCAAAAGCAATGAAAACACAAAGAAAAGAAATAACTTACTTCCTTCTTTTTTATGTAGTTTATGTAGCCATACAATTTCCTGAATGTAAAAAGCATTTTTCAAAGGAAACATTGAATTCGGCCTGAAAATTGGGTGGTGGTGTAAAATGGGAAGAATTCAAAAGAATATTATGATGTGACTTTTGGAACCTGCTTAGTAGCAAGAAAGTCCATTCCTTTGGCGATTTGATGTGCGTACTGAAATAAGTGTTTGATGGTTATACATCCTTTGCCAGAGCCATTTCTATAAGGTTTTATTTAAACAGTTAGTCGCAAACAATGTCTATAAAACATACGGTAAATCAATTTCATGTACTTTTAAAATCTTACGTATTTTTGTCAGCACCAGCGTCCTGAATATGTACGAAATTAGGGCGCTTTGATCGCAAGAATTTCTCCAGACTTCCTAGTCCGCAGTACTCCATAAAAACGTACACAGTTCCTTAAAATTTAAAAGATTTTGTTCCAAGGCAATCAATGTGAAACTTAACAAATAATTATTTAAAAATCTACCTTTCTGAAGAGCTTTTGTGTACGCTCCATCTAAGTTAACAATACAATCATGTCTTCCAATATGTGATAGTATTTTTATTTCCCCAAGAAGTGATTGCAAGTATTCCTTTGTTGCGTGAGGCTTAAGTGTCTTTACAGCGACTATCTTTGTCTTACACGTGCCCTTGAAAACTACACCGTACGCTCCAGACCCAAGACAACAATTGCGGTCTATCCATAACAAACGTTAGAAACTACTGTTATTCAACTACTCTTAATCATGGAGTAATTACCGAATTTATGGACTCACCGATTGTAAAATCAGAAGGTGTAACTTCGTATTCAGTATTGTAAGGCTCATTTATGAAGTTTTCTTGGACATGTTCACTTAATGGACGTGATGATACTGGTCTTGTCGATCCCACACTCCCATATTTGAACTCTTTAATTTCTGCTATCGACAACACAGGCTAGAAATGGTAAGTTAGAAAATTGAATTATAGAGAAAATGCTTATTGAATAATAATTAAAAGTTTCGAGTAAAGAGTAAAAAATTTAACACACGCTTCTATTTCGACGGTATCTGTAGTACACATATGTCAAGACGAAGACTATTAAGCATGACAATATAACAATCAATATTGCAGCCCATATTGGAATTGATGATATTTGAGATCTCCTCTGATCTTGAAAAGATTAAAATATCGACGTAATGAAACAATTAATGATAAGTTATTTAGTATATGAGTCATACTATCAGCTAACTTGTTTCACAAACGGTATGATTCCATTTATTTTGAGCTATTTCCTGCTGACACTGCCTTTGCATTGAAATAGGAGGCCATTTGTTAACTCCATTAATTTCTTGTATTGTCGATATACATTTGATATCGTCCGTTAAATCCTCATCAAGAAGTTCTAGATTTATTAAGTATAATCTTTAGGTACATTCAAATAGG
>JAHZNG010002621.1:956-12002 GCA_027744375.1 Orchesellides sinensis
CACACGCCCATACACATTTTTATATACATGTAAAAAGGAGAAAGTAATGATAAGTCTTTTCTTCATTTTCTTCTCGTTTTCACATAAAGTAAAAGTCAGGCTCATTTGTGATCTCTGGCCTTCTTTAGAGATCCTTTCTCAACTTGAGTTACAGTATGATATACGACCTTGTATTGAATCCCCTGCTCTCTTCTTTGTTTGTATACCACATGACAAAGCTTGTTTTCGTTTCTCTACTCTCCCATTTATTTCCACTGTCAGTGTAGAACCATAGTGTGGTTTAATAGAAGCAGATGATGATGAAAGTCAAGATATGAATGGATTGATTCCTTTTCACAGTTAAGCTTACGTTATGGAACTATAACTTACTTTCACCAAAAACTCCACGTGTGTGTGTGTGTTTACTTATTTGCGTTACTACAGATATTTTGTGCATACAAGTAAAAACTACAGCTGCTATTATTACTTCTAAAACCCACTATTAAAAATCCTTTCCACTATTCTTCTGCACCATGGCATACATGTACATACTTGCACATACGCTAGAAAGAGAAAGCAAAAGAAAACAAGGCAGCGTGCATATTTTCTTTAAATTATTCATTCAACCCAATTCCCTAGCAGTTCTTCCGCTTCCACTTGAACAGGGTCACAAAGGGGAATAGAAAAGGTTTCTCATTGATAAAACAACACAAACACACATGAACTGCTACATGTTACATGCGAATCTCTCTTGTTAACTTTTTGTTGCCAGCTTGCATAAGGATTCTTCAAGGATGCACACACTACTACACACAGACTAAATCTAATAAAACGGAATAACCTTCAAGGACAACGGAATACTTAAATGTGGAGTAGTGTTATGTATCATAAATATTTTGTACTATTCTCTCCTCCTTGTTTTAACCTACCTTCCGGATTTTTCCCAAGTGTTACCTACATATTGCATTGCACTGCATTGTTTATATGTTTGTACCGTATAAAAAGTAGGTACTATGAAAGTTAAAGATGTATAGTATATCTAAGGAAAAACTGCAAGAAAGCCTGCCAATGTTGCTGTAGTGTGCATCACGCCATTGTAAATCGTGGTACTTTTTCTTTATACGTTTCCCAGCGGGGAAAGGAGATCCCAGTGGTCCGATCAAAAGTCAATGAGAACCTAATGAATTTTTTATTCACCCAGATAATAGCTTTTCCACCTAAACAAGCATTTACAACGGGCCACCTGTGGCCTTATACTTTTACTTAAGTTAAAAAAGCACTCACAATCTCATACACATGTTTACTTCAATAAAAAATTCTGAGTTAACTGAGCTTCCTTTTAGGTACAAAGTGTGTGTAATAATGCATTGCGAATTTTAAAAGCGTATGGATTGTGTGAAGTGACCTACATATGTACACTGCCATAGCTTGTTCAACAATAATTTCTTTTGTCGTCATAAAAAAGTTATTATTTGTAGCATGTGTTAAGCATACTAGACTTGTCGGCTGCTATCAGCTTCACTTCGTCACGGAATCTAGTGAGAAACGTGAAACGACTTCAAGGGAAAATAAATGGCTTTGGGTAAAAAAAATACCTGAAAAAAATATAGTACAATATTCAAAGCAACAGCTTTTAAAGCTGATATACCGCCAAACACGCTATAATTTGTATTATGTTAGGAATTACAAGTAAAAATCAAAAGGAACCATTTGAATTACATTGAATCTAATGTTTTTCCACTTAAAGTGATCCATATCTCGGCTGTAGTGCGTCTTATTTAAAAATATTCATGAGCATAAATGTTTTTCTAGAATTTCGAAACCAGATGGGAGACCTTTGTCCATGCGTTTGACCTGACATGGACGACGAAAATAAGGTACATTAAGTACACTAGTGCTATAAGCAACGCACTAAATACGTATCAAGTATTTACTGCGTATAACAAGCCGTATTAAAAACTAGGCTCTTTATATGGAGGATTATTACAGCGGCGGCACAAACACATTATTGAAGAATGCTTCCTCCGGAAAATTTACTCAAGACTTTCCATTCCAGTAGGAAGTCATTTAGAGCCAAAACTTAATGATTTATTAGGTCGTTTTGTTCACTCCCACTTCACAAGAGAGAGAACTAAGTAAACCAAAGAAGAGAAGTATATTTGGAAGAAAATGTCCTCTCTCTCTTTTTAAAAACCAATATTAAATGGGCTCACAAACAAGGACAGTTTCTTGAAAATGGGAGTATATAAGTTCCGCAGCAGATAAGAAAATCTCTCAGTTGAAAATTTGAAATGAGTACATACAGCAATTCAATAGTGTAATATATGTGTTACGTAATGCTGTCTTAAGGATTAGAAGCCATTTCCTTTCCGCTGCTTTAATCCTATCAGGAAATCACTTGAGGGAAGTGGACCCACTTTTATTATTACCCTTTTCCTGATCTGAAATCTGAACTTACCAAGATTTAGTACGTTTTTCAGCTATGTGCATGGTATCAGTTCAATATCAACATCATTATTATTATCCCCGTATTGATTTTTGCTGATTATTCTTTTTTTCCTATTCATGTGTGCTGTACACATATAAGTACACATACATACATCCGTTCCCCACCACATTGTAAAATTTCTTAATAAAATTGAGACACATATATATTGGGATTTACACGGAGAAGCAATTTTTGAGTTGGAATCCCTTTACTGGTTGCCATAAAATTTCGCAAACATTAAGAGTAAAAATGGCCATAGGCTATTATAATGTACACGAATCCAGCGTAAGCAGGGATGGATGACCCAGATTCTTTTACTGTTCACTGCTCGCTCCTTTTTACAAAATCTTATTTAAGTCCCACAAGCGGTTGGATAGCCTTTTGGAAAAAATTTAGTGTGGTATGGATGGGCAATGTGTACATAAAGGAACGTATGAGTGTATAAAGAAGCATGGAGAGAATAAGTCACCAACTATGCTGTCCTGTCACCATTATTGTAGTCGCCATTTTTAGTCCATGACTTACTAAAAGCTATTGAAAGCTACATATATAGCCGCATGCACTCAAAGTACAAAGGCATATTAGGTGATGGAACAACTATTATAATATTAATACACCTTCCTTCCTGTATGTGTCTGTCTGCCCATCTGAGTGTATAAGTCTGCAACAATTAAACTATCAAACTTAAAACGAAATTGTTTCGCCACTAAGATCCTGATGACCTGATATCCCGAAAATAGCTGAGTTTCTGATAATTTCATGTAATCCCTTACAAGCCTTTTATTAGTGCCTATTTAGACCATAAATTTAGCACGTCGTTATTCCTTATAGGTTTATTATTACTTAAGATGTAAAAAATACGTAGTATTTTAAGACGTATGCTTAAGCCTTTCTCTTAAGTACCCCATGTGCTTAGTTTTTTTCCCACGATTTATGTATGTCGGGGAGAGAAAGAACGATTCATACTTTGGGAGAGGTAAAATGTACCTTCTTTGGCAATTTCAAGACAGCGAATAACAAATGTGTGTACAATTTATGATCTGAATCTGACCAAAGCACGTACAATACCTCACTCAAACTCAAAAGCAATCTTGTACACATTTGTTTTATTATATGTATACCTATAATAGGAACATATGGAACTTTCTAATAACAATTTAGATCTAGACACACACAGTACCTTGAGAGCTGGTATGACTCATTCACTTCAAGCTCTATACATATATTTTCTATAAAAACAGTGTACGCAGGAAAGAAGAAGAAACCCCTTTTCTTGACTTTCTTCATGCCACTTTTACTAAAAAAAAAAGAAAGAAAAAATTGTGAAAAATGGCTTGGGAAAATGGACGTGAAAGGTGTCGAGGGCATTATTATACCATCTTTTTTAGATTTCTTTATAGGGTGTACCCCAAAAGGCTCCAGCTTTCTTTTCTCTTTGATTTTATTTCTAAAATCTTAATTCCTTCGGTATAAGGTTTTGTACTGTACCACAGCATTAGATAGAGGCACACCAACAGCCTAACCAGAAGGTATTTAGGCATTTAGCTTGCCTATCCATTTTTGATGTACATATTTGCTCTTTAGTACAACCATCGGTGTTTAAAGCTTTCATTGCGAGCTTACTTGTAAAGATCCCTTTTAAAAACCTCTTTAAAAGCAGTCAAAAAAGAAACTCAGAGTAGACTATTAAAGCGTTTCCAACACTTTCATTTATTCTCCCAGGCCTTCATTCATTCAAAGCATTTGGAACTCAGCATATATAACTAAAAACACGACATTCTTTTTAAAAAATACCAATTCTACACATGGGGTTTTTACTTCCAGTATAAATTTCAAGTGTACGTATATACTATAATTATGAACCATTTCATTTTAAAGTGAGTGTGTGGGACGAATAAACAGCAGAAGTATGATTGGGAATTAAAATTACGGCATGCAATGTTTATTTTGGAAAATATTCATGGTTTTATTCTTTTACAAATGCTATTTTGCTGTTTTGAGAGTCTTCGTAATATTTTAAGGGTTACAAAAGGGAGGGAGGGAGGTATTTTGTCTCAAAAATTGAAAATACTGTCTGGTGCTAGAACTCATTACTGGTGCTAATATTAGTGATGTTTACAGTCTGCTGAATACTTAAAGTCAAATACTCTCGTTTAAATTTATAATTTGAAATTGCTTCATCTAACAATATCTGCACTTATGTACGTAGTTGGCAGTTGCTGGGTTTGGTCCAAAGCCTATCAAGAGGTCCTTCAATTTAACATCAAACAAAAATACTCATTCCAGTCCATTTTTCATTCATTTTTTAAGTAGGCAAACCATGTAAATGTCATTTTTCCCTACTGCAGCGTATGTGTAGAGAGCCATCTCAAAATATTTTTACTATGACAAAATGTACAGACACATTCCCAACCCATAAACAGTTTTAAAACCTTGACTGACGGCAAATAAAAAAGTTGAAGATGACCATATAAAAACTTGTCTTATTTCTCATGCTTCTTCACAACCAAAAAGCATGCATTTTTTTGTTACGGAAATAAAAGCCAGGAAAGAACTACCACTACTGTATAATTTCGCGCGTCGTCCACTTTCCCTTGAAATGTTATGATGATGACAGTAGTAATGCTCGTCTTATGTCGACAAAACATGCTACAAACTCTTTACTTTCATTTTTATCAGTAGCACCGTTAGTGATGAGATGATGATGGAATTGCATGAGAGACAACGTGAAGACACGCTGCATTACGATAGTTTTCGCTGCAGACATAAAAAACGGAAAAGGATAAATGGTAATATTGTGTTCCCAGCCAAAAAGAAAAGCAGGAGGGAGATACACGTACTTGTCTTCAGCTATCCTGCAGGCAGTTTTTAGAAAAGGTGCTGCTGCGCGACTACATTGCTAGTGGCGTGGCAATGATGGCAGTGCTCTTAACGTTAAGATAAGATTCGATGATACGGAAGTTGTTGCAGAAGAGCAGAGCAGTAATAATATTCTTGTAGTTTTAACGGTCGTAATAACATCCTTCTCAAGAAAAAAAAAGTTTTTTATATTTTTTCCTACTTCTTTCTTTTAAGACAAGTGCACTCACTCCATTAGTATATTTTGCTTTTAAGCTAGTACTTTATGCAATCTAAAGGTTTAAACTCGTTTTTGGCCAACTTACAAAACAAGTTGGAGAGAAATGCGAAGGAGAAAGTTTTTATTTTTCCTTTTGAAGGATCGCTGCTTGCTTGAAAAATTTACAGCTACACTTTTTTCCACTTGTTTTACTTTTACCCTTTCAATTTCTTGAAAAACTAGCACTTGAACGGTTACAGTCACAGGCACAAGGCACATTAAAATGCTGTAGGTAGTCTAAATGTATTGAGTTCATCCATAATTTTTTTGTAAACAAAACAAGCAAAAGCGGAGGCTATGCCTATGCGAAAAACCTGAGCATTTCAAAACGACGCAGAATATTCATGTGTGTTTTTAGCAAAAAAACATGCAATAAAATATTATAGCCATGCTAATGTACTGAAATTTATGTGATCATATATGTACGTAAATATACAATTTCCAAGAATGCTGGCTGCTTTCACCAATGCTCTTTTTGAATTCATAATGAAAAACTTTACTTTCAAAATATCTTGTATGACTGTTTAGAATGAGGATCCTTAGTCTGAAAAATGTTGCTGCCACAAGAGCAACTCCAGCTTGCATTATGTATCCTCCTCACTCAATTACATGTTTCCTGATTTCAACGACCTGTGATATACATAAATGGATAGTAAAAGGAAGTGAGGGCAAAAGCGTTTTAAAGTTTAGGAAATGAAAAGTTTTCATTTCCTTCAACTTTTTCTCTAAAAAAAGTATTTTGGGCATTTTGAAACTATACAGATATTTCTTTCATAATGGATATATTACATCCGTCTTTACATACATGCGCAATGTTGTATGCAATGTTTGTGACTTTTGATAAAATATTTTCTTATCATATATGTCCACAACGTACATTTTTACGCATTATACATAAGCTACGACCACAACTACGGAGAAGGGGCCAATAAAAGATGAAAACATTACGAGGGTTTCCTTTCGTGTTATGATCAGGAAAAATGGTCAACTCTTCTCCCTGATTTTAGCGTTACCACCATAATATCATCACACACACGTGGATATTATTATTACCCTACCAAAGTTCCCAATCTATCAAAGGAAACAACCCAAATCGCCGAGATGTTTCACTAGGAGAAAGTAACATTCTTGTTCTTATCCTATCTGCCTTGTGTCCGCTTAGCCTTTCAATGTCACATGAAAAAATGAATGGCATAAAAAGACCCGCTCTCCCTTCATCCATCCCAGAAGACGAAAAAAGAAAATGTGAAAATATCCTAGACTCGTATATTTTTAGAGGAATAATAATAAAAAACGGAGTAGAAAACACAAAAAGGCGAGATTTTCTTTTTCCTGCGTTGCACACACATGGACACATGTCCAGTGCGTAAGCCTTTGGTCTGTCTGTCTGAAAAAGGAATTCTGGAATTTTTGTGGCTATACTATTAGCTTGATGGAGGTCTTGGCCTTGCGTATTTATTGTGACGCAAAGTGGATATTGGCAGTGGGAGCATTATTGCAAGCATGGAAAAACTTTGAAAACTGTTTTTTCGTCTTCTGATACGTTTGTGCATGCTTTGATAGTCATACGTAACTTATCCAGACAATCCAAAAGGCTCAAAGTCTGGGTTTCAGATAAAATAGGCAGGAAGAAAGAGGAAGGAAAACGGCATAGGGTCTTCGTCGCCGTTTCTCTTACTGAAAAAACGTCATCTTGGTCATCCAACCAGAACACAAAGAGAATGGAATGGAATGAAGTACAAATGTTCTTTTAAGCAAACCCCTGCTTTCTCTCTGCTCCACACAAGAATCAATGAAACAACTTTACAAATCCAGGAACCCGCTCGGTAAAAGAATCTTTTACCTACGAATAGGAATCCTTACTAAAAATGTGTTGCATACAATAATGTGTACCATTTTCATTCTGACGTGAATGAATCTACTGCACTCGCTTCAGGAAGGGGGAAACGGTACTAAAAGCCATTATATATAGAAATACAAAAAAGTCATCATCAGAAAAGGTATATATTTGAGAGCTTACACCCATTATTTACAAAGGCTAAATAAGGGAAAGTGGAAATCATAACCGTTGCAGTGTACATGATTTTTCCATCATATCATTCCTAAAATTACTGTTGGTTCATTGTAAGGTTCTCTCTAGAATTCTCAAGTACTCAGAAACAGAATTCAGTGAAATTTTGGTGTGATAGTATACAGAACCCTTCAGCAACGCAATGTGTACCTAATACTTCACCTGGTGTCATCAAAAGTGGTTTTGGCTGAGTTCTCCGAATTAAAAACTCAGACACTCTATACTATAATATAATACATTTATTTGATAGGGTCTAATCAAAAGTCTTTTTATTCTACATTTTTACGTTTTACATGAATATATACGTTGAGGACATTTGAATTTTACTTTATATGTCATGCTCGGTTAAAAACTACATTTTCAGTTCGGATGAAATCCCACTGGATCGCATGGAATTCATAACAATAATATGTAAGGAAGGTTATCTGCTTCTGTTTAATTTTGCCCAACTTCAGGTTTTAGTTTGCATTTGTTTAAAGTATAGCATACTTGCTGATTTATTGAGAGACTCTGCTTGCAAAATATTTTTACGTACTACGTACATCTCTTTTCCTATTTATATTCTACAAAGTCTTTCAAATTTTGGTTGTGGTATCGTATATCCTAAAGGTAGAATATGCTGCACATAAATACCTACTATAATGTTACACTTTATTTACCTGAATAGGTAAATGAAATTGTTAATCATTCGCAAATGAGAATTACCCTACCACCGAAGTAAACAACTAAACATGTAAGTCCCAAAGGAATTTGTTACCGAACAAAACGAAGAGTGAACGTAACCTGGAAATCATTTGGATTTTGTTTTATACGGCAAAATATTGATCTTAAATTCTTCTGAAATGTAGAATATTCGGAAGCCTTACGGGAAGGTAGAGCAAACATATCACCGAACCCGATGAAAACATAAAACCGATAGGGTGCCTAAGGATAGTAGCTTAAAGTCATGTACAAGCAAACATGTAAAATTGACATTAAGTTTTTCCATACATTTGATCGGCCAAATATATAAAATTCTGCAGATATTGCAGGCTTGGCATCCCAATTCGGTCTACTTGCCTTGACTGTTCATGCATTAGCTAAAAGGTAGTAACTTCTCATGAAAGTCAAATTAATTAAGACATAGAATCATTTACTAAATCGTGACGGTCTTTAAAGTCTGATTTAAGAGAGAACTCCTGTCTCACAACCACTTCTGTCAAAATACTGCGCACATTTTCCCCTTGAGCACCACAGAAAAGTCTTTTACTGCCTTATAAAAGTATGCATATTCTGTTTACAGAAAGCTAGAGCAAAAGTCACAATTTCTGCAGAATATATGGATCCATACGTTACTCCAAAAACCACAAGAGCCGTTAGCAGTGTGCCAAAACCAAAATGCAAAATAACCTCTTATTCTGGTATTCGTTGTGTTTCTAACCTACTTTAATTCCAATTCCGATCCCATTCGGTTCTTCCATTTGGAACGTCTGGAATTGGAAATGCATGTATGTTTTTAAAGCACCTGCATTATTTGCAAGATATAATGATTGTGGATATGCATTGGTATGAAATTGTATGCAGCAAACTAATATTACTTGAGATCCTTTGTATGTAGTATGTACCATAATACCGTATAAGAACCTTATACAAAGGTACCACAAGGACTTCATTACCATCAAAATAAAACGGTTCGCTGACCTTGCTAATGGGCAATGTAAAGTGGAGACAAGTTTACTGTTGGGTGGCTAAATGCAAGCAAACTTGCATGCCTGCATGCATTGTCAACTAAAGAGCGGCTTTGTTCTGGAGTATGATTTGCATGAAAAAAGCGAATTTATAACCTTGCATAACTTTATCCTTGTGTGCAAAAGCGGAAACGTGATAGTGAAAGTAACCCTTTGTGAATCTGAAGATATGTATAAATAATTTGCATTTGCAAAATAATATAATTTATCTTCTTTCACCGAGCACGAATAATTATTCACCAGAAAGATTTATCAGACTACCTGTGACATTTCCTTTTGATCACAGACGATTTTCCGTTACTTCATTACACTTGACAGAACATCCAGAATTTATTTTGATGTTGTTATAAATAGAGTGCATCATTATATCTCAGGTTAAATTAAGCATAGGGAGCAATTTCCCATTCTTACACATCAATACTTTTTGTTTAACTTTTCAATGTCCAACCCTCTCAGTACCATCACCACAGCTAGTAGACATATATTCGTTTGGCATCTATATAATGAAGTTCTTTTTATATAAGAACCTCATATGTATATGTATTCAGCAATAACAACTCATCACAAATCACTGAACCAAAAATATAAAACTTTCTCCTAAAATAGGTAGGTATACATGAACAAAAGGAAAGTAAATAAAAACGCTGCCAACGAGTGGAACACTTGAGTGAAATACACAGGGTTTTTAGCGATGAAAGCAATTAAAACCGGTTTTGCGTCACGCTTCCTCAAATCTCCACGAAGATTATTTACTTTTGTCTAAACGGTACACTAGGAACCGTTATCTTTTAGCTCTCTTTTAAAAAATTAGACATGGACAGTGTACTCAAGAAAATTTAGAGACTATTTTAAACGTTCAGACATACATACATAATATAGCGAGATCGCATTGTATATGACATGTATTTGTTTTATCCTCAGAATTAAAAAAGGTTTACAAGAACATGTGGTTTTATATGTACTCCTATGCATATATTCCTTGCAAGCTAGGATGAAGCGTTGTAGCAAATAATGATGTAAAAAAGTAATTTCAACTTCACAGAGTTTTTTCCCACGCGAGCGTCTTTAGTTAATATGTTATATTGCTCGACTTTGGTTCTGGTGTTTCATAAAAAACTTCGTTTGATGACAATAAAGAAGATATAATGGCAAAAACGACACCACACCTACAAGACTTTTTATTCGTTGTGTAGTTCCAAGAGAAAAAGGATTTTGAGCACCTGTCTCGCTCTTTCTACCGCTACAGGATATTGTCTCATAGCTCATTAAAAATAAAAATGGTGAGTTGAGATAAAAACCAGGCGGAGTTTCCTTTTCCAACAAAAGGATACAAAAAACATCTCTTTTAAAATAAAGTCGACTTTCCAGTAAACACATTTTATACATATAAAGAAAGTATTTACTCTTGTCATAGTGTAACATTTATATTCAAATATACATTATGAATACGTTTTATTTATACCCTGAATTCTACCTTGTGTATCGTATTTGTATTGGTACACCTACGTGTGCTCATTCATATCAGGTTTTTAAAATAGGTAATTAATTCTCCTACATTAAATTTTTTATTGCTCTTGGTATCTAGAATCTAGACAAGCTAAATTACAAAATGCAATTAGCTTAGATTATAACACTAGAAATCAGAGTTGTAGAGACAAGAACA
>JAHZNG010002622.1:0-19271 GCA_027744375.1 Orchesellides sinensis
TTGCACCCCATGAACATTCACCGTCATATTTCACCTAATCAATCAGTGTCTCATTTTTATTGGCTAAATGCCACAATCTAACTGTACTTGCAAAACAATCAAAGTAAAATTACACTGAATTCCTTGATTTCGATTTCTCTAGTATCAACCTACTTTTTGTAAAACTAAATGGAGTTTACACCGAAAATGACTTTCTCTTTAAAGTATACTATGTATTATGATAAAATGCTCCATGATAAGGTATTATTAGATCAGACCTCCACAAAATATTCCATGCATGGGTGATCCTAATCCACTCTTTTAAAACACTGTTGTTTTACGCTCAGACCAGTTTTGTCAACAACGACACACCACCAACCACCGGTATCAACGTCAACCAAACAAATGACATGAATTCTCTCGCTCTAGTATGAATTTCATGTAATTTCTTCTCAGTAGCCTGAATATGGCAATGGGATGATGATGGGCAAGACTATTGTAAAAGGAAAAATATAAGGAATAATATATATAATCATGCTAATAATAATAATGCTAAGATAATAGACAACAGCATACTAGTGGCTTATGAAGAGGAAATTGCTACCATCATCCTCATCACGAGCATCATCATAATAACATCATCATATCAAGTAAGCACATGAATAATACTCTACATTTTTTATTTTTGCTAAAGGTGCAGCAACTCACGGATAACCTTGACAATGTATCACCACCGTTTGTGTGTGTGCAGACGAATGCATAATACACAAAGCCAAATAATGTTGTAGGGAATTTGTAAACATGATTATGAGTGCTCATTAGACTCTTCTTGCTAAAAGTACACCGCTCACATCATCCCCACTAACAAACCACTTCTATCACAATACAATTTTTATTCACCAGAGCTCCTCAGAATTTATCTGGCTGATTTTCTACAGAAGGAATATGATACTTGTCGAGTATGTACCATTATCCATAACAATAACACAAATACAATAACTTCCAGAGGATATATTGTATGTAATGCATATAAGTTATTCTATATTGTAGATTATGCTTTACATTATTATGTTTGTTCAAATGATTCTACGTGTTGTGTTTTTGTTTAGCATTATTTTTCTATTTTCATCGTTTTTTACGTTTTAGCTTAGATAAGTCTTCTGTTTTCTTCGTCACACAATAATGTATGGTGTATGCATGACATGCATTATGCATGTAAACAATTGTTTTTTAAATAGCTCAACTCAAGACATTTTTTTGTTTAAAGAATTTAACAATCATATTCCTGTGTGATTTGAAGCGCATGATAATATAATGGAGCATAATAGCGCTGGGACTGAGAGAATTGTTTTGGAGTCCTACGGCTGAGCAGCGTAATCTACGCTGCTACTACTTTTCCTGATTGAAATACCAACAAATCTACCATCTAAACCAGCGGGAATCTATAATCTGAGTGATATGATACGCAAAAAAAGTGGCAAAGCCTACTTACAGTTGTAGAGAGGTAGCATGAATGGAGTAGAATGAATTACCTTTATCATCATTATGATTATTGAGAGTACACACGCAAAAATGCAATTGTCTTCTGCACAAAATTGTCCACTTCTTGTATCCCACTTTTTACTTTGAGAAAATGTGATGGTAACACGGTTATTCACCCTATTCCTCTGAGATATATAACAATCCTGTTATTGTGTGTATTTTCCACAAATCACAATGCACCGATTTATTTGCAAAAATTCTAAAATTGCCAGTTGAGAGTTGTTTTTATGAAGAGCAAGATAGAATAAAATGATATTCACCCAACTCTTGGAAATCGGCAGATAACGAGACAACTGGGGTGGATAACAAAAAAGAAAACGCTGCACTTGAACAATATCCTTCAAAACAGAGACTGGCTGTGAGTCAGAGAAAACTTGTGTATGTGAGCAGAAGAGAGAAAAAAAAATACGAGAGCCGAAACAGTGAGAGAAAGAAGATACGTAGATCCCCAATGGAAAACGCATCACATCATCCATTCTACTTTACTTTTTTTCCATCCGGCTCTTGTACACAAGCATATTACATACACTGGCTTCTTGTATTCATATAGATACAGATCCTACTGCTTTCATACATTTCTCCGATGGCATATGCTTCATTACTATACACTTGCAATCTACCCCTTGCCTTAGGAAGAAGCATATAGGGCATGCTTTACAATGTCATAAAAGGGATGACTGGCTGGTGTGCAGCTGCTAGCATTAGAGAAGCTATCTTATGGGAAAAGCAGTTTCATACCGAGAGTGAGAGAGCTTGGCCCGTGCATACACATGCATAAGCAGGAGTTTTGTGTTGAGAGAAAGTCCAAGACATTTCTCTCACTCTAGAATCTAGCTAGATACACGTCAAAACCAAAATCCCTCTTTTACCCTAACGTAGCCGCTGTGTACATAATGTGTGGGCTTACACCACCATGCTTGATGCTTTATATGGACAAATGTCTCCAGTAAGTTCAGAGGAGCAGCTCGAATATAGCTTTAATAGGAAAGAAACGAGTAGGTGGAGGCATGTCTATAAACGCCTGTATTGTTAAAAGCAGACAACTCAGTTTTCCGTAAAGTAAGCCGTCCATCTGTGTATCGCTCCTTTATAGAGATAAAAATCGATAATTCTGACTGACTACTCAAGAAGATTTTTCGCACAAGCGCTCCCTCTCTCCATCCACCACTGGAGTAGGGAACATTTAATAACATCTAATGTGCCACAAGTAAATATTGCACAAAGGAAAGTGAAACCAAATACTGGAATAGGATATGGTTACACAGAGGAGCAAGAGAGCATGGAGAAATTGGAATCTGTCTCCTTTGTAAATATTATTATCGGTCGGGTTGTCTTGTGAGTAAACAAGTGTGCTCATTATGCATTACCCTGAAAAAACAGGAGAGAAATCAGATTTGTGTAAATGCTTATTTGACTGCTACTTTCCTTAAACCATATGGGCGTTGTAAATGTATGCATATAGTTTACTTTAGAAACAGATATAGGAAACAGTATAAAAAGATTCATGCATGTTTTTCATTTACACCTAAATGCTGGTGGTATTAAGGTGTTTTATATTGTTTCAAACAGATTTTTAGCGTCATTCTGTGTCATGGTCAGTAAAACAATGGGAACTGCAATGCATTTCTTACATAAACGAAAGCTACTTTTACAGAGGGGAATCACAGCAATGCAACTGTCGCATACTAGCCAAGGTTGTTTTATCATGCATTAAAAAGATGTACAAAACAAATACCCAATGCAGCATTCTTTCAATAAGAAATGTATAATTTAGTCTGGAACTGGATCAGGGATGGGAGAAAGTTCATGCTGTGTAATTGCATGATACACACATGTATTATTAATCTCACATCAACAGTATGTAATATCTAGCACGGTTAGAGTCTATTAAAAGTGATGCCTCTCTTCTTTATTTGAATAACATTGCAGGGGTTTTATTTCCTACTGCAATTGTATAATGTATTTATGTATAAATACCATTTATTTAGCAGTGGTTTCTATTATTTAATGCCCTCACTATTCTGTAACTATAATGCATTATTTAAAGCGAACCATGCAAGCATGCCTTATTTTTCCGCGTTTTGTTTATCTTAGCTGAAATCTCCAGCTTGTTTTGTTTCTTATTACACAGGTGTGCACTGATGCCTATGGTATGTATAAGTATAAACAAACGGTCATGATTTTATGATGTGATAAAATACTATTGAATTAATTTGTGCTAAAGTTTTGTAAGCAATGTAACTTACTTCTGTAGTTATTTAAAGCTAAAAAAACTCCGATTAGATGGTTTCAGATCCCAATATTCGGAAGGCGTTGAAAAAGCCGATTGTTGCTATAACAAACCCCAGTTTAGCCCTTAATAATAATTCCTTAGCACAGTCAACATGGCAATTTTAGATGTTAATTTGCAGTTAACAATTATTGTTAAAGCAGCGTTGTATTAGTATTACCGGTCACAATATTAAGTTTTTTTAATTCACCCTAACGCTAGAGTGAAAACGAAGTGCATAAAGCATCGTATTAAATGTTCATCACAAAAGTTTGCATTTAAACAGGAACATTTTCCGTTTCGTCACATATTTTTTTCACAAGTGCAACTATTGTACATCTACATACAAAACCGATTTACATCACACTCGAAAAAATTTACATGCAAAGTAAATACTTTGCGTTGTCACTAATTTACAAATTAAATTGTACACCAAACTCCAATTTACACTTTGAGTTAGCCATCATCATCAAAGACGATGAAGATGTTCAGAGCTGTTGTCTATCCAGGGAAAATCTTTAAGAGACCAATGAAATCCACACAGAAGTCATGTTCACACAGAGGAACAATTTTCAATCTAAAATGGACAACTTGTTTGTATTGTCACGTTGTGTCATCTCCCTTCGCCCACAAACTCTAAGCTAACTGAACAATGATGACATGCGTGTGGGGTGAAGCCTGATCAAATACTACTGCTGGTGACTGACTGGCTGAGAGATGTGTTTGAGAATCCAAACTATGATGATCCTTTGCCATCAACATCATCAGTTGTTGTATCATTTGACTGCATGCACGCTTAGTTCAATTTTCTTTTGTATTGTATACATTTACGTTAAACGTGCATATGTGCTATACAATCCCATAATAATAATACAATGATTATCAGTTCTTATAAAGCATCTACTCCATAAGCCTGTAATGCTAACTTAAAACATAAACCATTAAACTTATGCTACTACTTAACTATGTCAGGTGGGAGTTTACCAGTAGCATAGCTTCTGTAACCAAAAATAATACATTTGTATTATACCTGTATGCATACCTGTATCGCACAGTGTTATAATATGCTAAGGCTACTATATGATCTCTGGGAAACAGACAAAGACCTCAAAATAGACAAGCTAAACTTACATTCCAGTAAAGCTCACAACATAGCAAATAAATTTCATATCGTTACTATTTTCTATCTTAGTCATATCAAAGTCAGCGTTAAACCAGCTATGCAAGTTGTATATAGCGTGAGGAGCAACAAAGTAACAATGCTACATAATATACAGAGAATAGTATGTGTATCATTCAATATTCGACACAGATCTGTTTTCATTGTGATCTTTAGTATGACTACTAGACTACGCACGCACACGTCGCGTCAATTTACCTGTGCTACTGTAAATCCATGCAAATGGGAATCCATGCTTTGTACAGGTATGTTCATGCCGCTGCGCGCTTCAAACAGTTGACAATTGTTGATATGCTACAATACTACTATCACATTTTGCATTGAACATGTTCATTATAATCTAAAATACGAACGGATACAAAATGTCAAAAAATGGTGTCCTACATGCATCCAAAAATGCTCAGAGATATGTTAAAAGGTTTGCATATGACGGGAGACGATATCAAGTTGATGGCATGCTAAAACCTTTGCCATTTAGTAAAAATTTGCATGTTGGCAAGTAGGAACATGCAGATAGCGTGTGAAGATGAGAGAGGGTCATACAGAAGCGCTTCATTGTTACCATGAAAAATGGCAAAGTTAGCTGGGACAATATCATCTTGTGAAGCCATAACCTTTTAAAGGGGATTTAATGCAGTGATGTGGTGCATCATATGAGTAAAATGTCAATGCTGATAAATGTTGCACTTGATTGTTTTGTAAACGGCTTATGTATACCTTTTAATTGTATCATCATCATGCTTACCATCCAAAAACACACAATGGTAATCACCAAAGATGGTCTAAATTTGTGTATTGTGCATAGCGTTACATGGCATTGTATATACCCAGTGGTCTGCACCTGTTTAGTTGCTGTTTGCTGCTGATAAGTAATAGGGATATCCCAAGCGCTTCAACATAAGCAGTTGTGGTGTTTTCAACACAAGGGTGACTATGACTAGGGGCTTCATATGAAGTTATAAGTAGTAAAGGCGGAAGAGAGCTCTGAGTGGTCGGCAGTCGGAGAACATGGCGCCAGAGTTCTGAGGCCAACTTGAGGCTTGGTTTGGAAAGCATATAGGCGAATACCTTTTTTATACACATGAACATCATGTAGAGAGTACAGAGCATCTTTTTTAAATCGGAATCTTATGTGTGAATATGAAGAATATTTGTATGTGTATGTGTATGGCTTTTTATGTGCCTGAAAGTTGAAATGGTATTTTCTGTTTGTCACGTTACCAGCCGCCGGCTGCCGTCCGCCGGGTTGTATGCGTTTTTATATTATGTCTTTTATAGCTAACAAATGAATCGTATTTATACAAAACTCCATTAGGCACTAGACTCTAAGGAAACTAAAATCAATTGTAAGCAATGTCTAAAATGTCTTCATATGTTAACTATTTGAATGTTAGAACAACCAAATTTTTTTAAAAATTAAATATCCAGAACATGTTATGTATGTGGTTCTTACTAATAAATCGATCGCCAATGGTAAGTACTACACAATTGTGTGACTCGTTTTTTTCGAAAAGTGTTTCCAATGAATTTTCATGAAACGGATAAATTTTTGCTTATGATACTAACAAATTGGACATTATTTAGATTTTCGTCAATGCTCTATCTTAAATTCTTAACCGAATAATATTTTGTAACAACTTTTACTCCAAAGTAATCAGCAGTCATGCAAACTTTCAGCTATCCGTACATTGGTTACAATACATCTAGTTTTGATATGGTAACTATGTACTATGTATTCTGTGTTGGTTTTCATGTAGCTCTGGATTCCCAAGCAAAAAGAGTAGTCAGCATCAAGAGGGGCAGCCAGTCAGTCAGTCACACAGTTGGAAACACACACACTCACACACGCTGGTGATAAGTCTGGTGTGACACACACAAAATAATAAAAAACACAATTTTAAAAAATACACGGATAAAAAATATAGTGCACAAATAATATGATTATTTTAAAATAAAATAATTGTTAGTTAGAAGTGTCACAATAGAAAGTTAAAAGTAGATGAAAGCAATTTAGTAATAGGCGTATATACATGGTAAAAACTATATAAATACATAGAGACAATACATAGGAAAATACATAGTTTATAGACTCTAATTTAATTGTAAGTGTGTGTGTTGGTGACGGGGCAAATCAAAAGAAAGTAAACATGTCCAGTTTAAACAGTCTATTCTCATTTACAAGCCCAGCAGTGAAAAAGTTGTTAGGCTGGAAGCAAGGTGATGAGGAAGAGAAATGGGCAGAGAAAGCGGTGGACTCTCTTGTAAAAAAGTTAAAAAAGCAGAAGGGCGCTGTGGAAGACTTAGAGCGTGCCCTTAGCTGTCCTGGAGCTGCAAGCAAATGTGTCACCATTCCTAGAAGTCTTGATGGACGGCTTCAGGTAATGAGAAATGCATAGCTGAAATAATATGATAAAAGAAATGCCGGAACACTTTTGGCATTATATTATGTCATTTGTGTATATACAGAAGAAAGTTATATGCACAGCAAAGGAAGTTGAATATTCTTATTTAATTTTTCATATAAAACGCTTACTCTCATAATGGTTTCAGCACTAGGTGAGAAATTTATATGCATGCATCTTATCATATTAATAAAAATTGTTGGTATGCAATTTGTAACAAAGAATGACGCTATAATGGACTTATTGTTTGTATTATACATTCCAGCACTGCCTCAAATAATAACGGACCCAACTCACCGCCTATATGTATTCCAAGTCCAGGAAGCTCACAACCACAGAGTCCTTACACAAATACATCCATGACTGAAAGCCCTCCTCCAGCTTACAGCCCCTCAGAAGATGGACAAGCAAATATGGGTGAAAACAGTATGGACACAATTCCACCCGAAGTCTCAGCCGTCCCATTCCAGGTTTGCATTATCAACTTTCCTTTGTTTCTTTTTCATACGAGTGCTCAGTGCGGTTATCGTGAAAAGCTGTATCAGTCCTTTCCTGCAAATGCTGAACCTCAGAACATGGGATTTTTTGTTGTTCATAAGTGTCTTATTTCATCGATGAGGTTAGAAAAAACTGAGAAGTGAATTATATGAGTCATCAAATTATAGTCAGAGTATTTTTTAAAGTAAAGTGTTAAGGCTTGGTTGATGTACTTGTTTGAGTTGATGATGATAATAACGACGTGCACAAATAGCAATAGGTTACTCTCTGAGCGTAAATGTTTTTACCAAACCAAGCAAAAGTCATGATGAAGAGGTAAAGAAGGGTTGCTGTAGAATTTTTTTTAACGTAATGCTTTCATAGTGAGAAATTGATGAAGATAGAGAGAAAAAACTCATAATTCCTGAAGGCTGACTTTAATTATGGATCTGTTCATATGTCAAGCTTGTATGAGTTCTGTACATGACCGTGCGAACAGGCAGCAACAGCAAGTTCTACGAATTTCAATGACTAACGTGATTCCTCTTTATTAAAATCATCATCTCCTTTCTGTGCCTGCTCTACTACCACGGATCCTGCCATGCACACAATGCATGGCGTCATGTAATATGCAGTCATATTATGCATCTTCTATGTATGATTATTATGTAGAGAGAGAGAGAGAGTGATAAATAGTCAGAGAGTGTACGGAATATTATATTTACTCATATGATTTATATGATCTTTTTGATACGAAATATTATAAAGACCACTTGCTTACCTCCCTCTACATCTAATTGCAGACCTCGTCGAAGGCTATCTATATAACAAGCCTTACGTCAGCCTAGCTTTGTGTAGTTTTGCTCAGGTGCATTTTCAAGGAATCTACAATTCTCGGATTTCAGCCATTATTTTTTAACTCTATAACCGTGTGCTCACTTGATTGAGTGTAGGTTGCAGAAGCCTTTTTTCATTTTCCTTCTTTTCATTTACGGTTTTCTTGATAGTCCTACTACATAAATGACCAGAGAGGAAAAGGCAGCACCCATAGCATAACAATATTTACAGGTTACTCCAAAAAATTACCCAAGTAAGTCACCAAACTAATGTCGTGGTCGGGACTCCACAAAAACTGCAAAAATAAGAGGCCACATCAATTACTTACGGCTTGACTCATTTAATATACGGATTTACTTTATATACATACTTACATAGGAACATACCGAAATTATACCTATTCATAGGTGTACAAACAGTATATTCACGAATAGAACATAATTTTCTTGGAGCGCAGTTAGTTAAGCTGATCAAATAACATATAATGATTTCATCTCTCATTTCATTTCATGAATCAAACTCAGCGTAGTAGATGCAGTAATAATCATAATAATAATCATAATAATAATACCATGCTACGTTACATTTACAACTGGATACTGGAAGATATAAGATGAGTGTGTTATGTTATGTTGTTATGTTGTGTACATGGCTAAAGGAAAAGTTGAAAGCAAACGCAACCCATTATCCTTTCACACTGGCGTCCGTCATCAATCAAGAAAAGTAAATGCTAAGATGCCACTTTACTCTTTACTTTACCTACCTACCTACTTGTACTAATAAATGCATACTATCAGCACTACTGAACTTTAGGAATTGATACAGGATCAAATTAAATCCCATGTATTCCTTCATTAAACACGAATACATTACTTCGCATAATTATTATTTTACATGGTAAAAGGTTCGTTAGCCATGTACAAACAAACATTATACGCTACATAGTATAAATCGTTTCTATGTTATTAAAAGACAGAGAAATGATAGCAAAGTACAAAAAAGGAAAATGGATTACATCCGATATTTCTCATAATAATAATATTTCACAGGGAAAAATATCAATGGGACTTTGTTAAAAAGGAGCATAAAGTAAAGCAGCGAAGTAAGAGGAGAACTCCAAAGAAAAACTAAGAACCTTAGAATTATATTTATTAATGTTATAATGCCAGGGTTCATTAACTCATATATAAAGGGCAGTGGGTAGGTACTAAGAGTGTATTTTGGAGAAGACGGCCCCAGATTGTAGCCCTTTACAACAATGAAACGTTTTGAGGAAAAGTTGTAATCCTACACGTCAAGTCAAGTGAAGCTTAATACAAACCCCATACAATATATTTTTTTATCTCAGCCTGTCTCCATGTAGGTATTATATGTGAATGCAATGTAGATACGGTCTAGATAAGAATCTAAGGGGTCCTTTCTCCCTTGGCTGGGGTAGCAACAGAGGAAGAAGAAGAGGCAGTGTAATAGAAATTAAGAACAAGTTGTAGTATCGAGTTATTATTATATCGAGTTGTATTATAATGACTAGTCAAGTATTGGAGGTGGATTAAGAGGAAATTATTTCTACTGCTTTTTTTTTATTCTCTTGTTCTCCTCATGCATGCATGCTTTTCCCTTTTATATGCTGTTTTGACTTTGTTCCTTAAAAAATCTCCACTGTATTACCATTTGGTATTATAATCTGAGCAGCCAGCAGTAAACTGCCCAGTTTCAAGGATTGATGATAATATGNGTATTACCATTTGGTATTATAATCTGAGCAGCCAGCAGTAAACTGCCCAGTTTCAAGGATTGATGATAATATGTATGTATACATAATTAAAGAGGCACAAGAGTGTGGTAGTAGTAAAAAACTACCATGTATGTATGTATAAATGTGTAAAAATGCCATGGTGTTAGTTTGTTGGACCAAGTAGTATTTTTACTGGTGTGTGTAGTAGCCCATCTGATTGATCGCGTCCCTCTTCTTTCTTCGTCTTCGTTTTCAGTTTGTATTAGGAAGGAAAAAGAGAAGACGTTCATGATGATGATGACGAAGGAGAAGAACGAGTATACATAACTCTCTGGCGCCACAAAGTATGTTATGTATATAAGGTCTATTTTTTGTGAGGTTAGCCAAGGTACTCACTCTCCTCTGCTTTTTAATGAAACCTCTCTAAAAGGTTCTCTCTTTTTTCTAAATGCTCTCCACAAAACTTACAACAAACACTGAATCGTTGTCGTCATGTACACCCCAAACGGCAATATACATACAGGGTGGGTCACTCCTGGCTAAGTCTTAAAACATGCCAAGAAGGCCGTGAGCCGTGAGGGTCGTCTTTATACTTTTAAAAAATAGAGACCAAGAAAGAATCACAGATTCTTTTCTTTCCTCCATTCTCCATCACCCATACCTAACACTGCTAGAATTTTTTTTTTTAAATAGACAACATTATTGTACAGCTTTTTTATTTTGGAATGACTTATTTACGTACACAATGAGGGAATTATTATATTCGGTTATGGTTAATTATGCTATGGATAAAAAAATGCACTTGCATGGCAAGCGCTTCTTTGTCGCTACCACCGTTCCGTTCATTTCATATTGCATTGTATTGTTTTGTTGTTGTATTTAGTATTTTCAAATAATAAAAAAGGAAACTTGAGCATGGAGGAACTGCTGCGCACATGTATGCAAGCAAACATTAGAAGCTGTGAATGGGTAAATAATAATATGCCATTTTGGCTTGCATGCATGCTGCTGCCGTTCTGAAATAAAATAGGGGCTGCAGCAGATGAATTACTTTGTGAAAAGGCATGCCTTTAAAACCATTTGCCACTCTTGCGATTTACTTGTTTCGTTTTTTATTTCACAGTAATGCAATATAAGCATAGAAATAGAAGGGAAATCAAAAACCCTACGTGTGATGCTATCATCATCATCATCAGGATCGCGGGTTTTCACGAATATTTCTCTCGAACATTATTATTACCGCGGGTATGCATGCAGAGCACCATGATGGAGTAAATAGTAGCTGTAGTGTTCATATATACAACATAATACATGTGAGTATGGCATGTGGAGTTGGAGTGCATTACTTGGCTAGATTGGAACCTAGTTTTATTTTTAATCGTAATAATAGCTTAGCCGTTTCTTCATCATCATCGTCATCATATCGTAAGCAATATCGAGCTTCTCCTTCTCGTTTTTCAGTTTAAAGCTCGTTTTTTAGATTGTTCCAACTAACTTGGAATAAAAACTAAAATAGCCAGCAACTTAAGTAGTTTGGAATGAGATGGCAAGTAATTTTCTTAGGACTCTTCGGAATCAGTATAAAAACTAAGAAAGTATGTATGTTTGCATGTTGTTTGTATTTTTGTGTATGTATGTGTGTGTGTTTTGTATGATTTAAAATATTTTATTATGCATTGGAATCGTCTGTGTGGAATACGTATATGCATATTTGTGAATGTGTTTGTAAGTAGGTAGGTGTGTGTTTTGGGATTTTCCTTTTGAGCTGTGAACTGGAAAATTTTTACGACTCCTGACGCCTCAAGCTTGCATGAATCCTTGTTTTTTGGCGTGTCTAAAATTCTATGCCAGGTTCATGGACTCTTTTAATGAACTTAACTCGGATGATCTTGACAGGACACTTGTACTTAATGATGTATACCTTTTTTTTCTTGGTTTTCTCTAAAATGAAATGCATACTTTTTTCTTTGAACTATTCATGTCAAATGGGAGGCAGTGTGTGCATATTTATACATGTTTATGTGTATTTATTGCTGTTTATGATTTATAGTAATATTAATGTCGTTGTTAGTACTAAATGGATATTCGTTAATGTATGCATACGTATTATAATGGAAATGTTGGTGAACATATCGGGTCAAGTGGTCAGTTTTGTTGTAAATAGGCAGACAGACATTTAACTTTGGGTGCTATATTGTATGCTGCTTTATTAGGCGTGAGACATTTATTGAGTATGGGGCAGGCTGGCACGCCATTTCAACTTACTTTAACAATGCAATGTCTCCTCTTCTCACTTATGAGGTTGTATTAATAGTTTGACAGTACATCGGATTAGTAATTCATATCGTAGGTTTTTTGGATATAAATAATTGTGATATTATTATACACATTGTAAAATCATCTTCGGGATTTGAACTGTTTGTTAGAACGGATGTGGCTTATCGCTAAATATGGTGATAATACACTTTGATTCACTTTCATCGGGTTTGCTTTTATGTTTAAAAATGCATGGATCACATGCATGCTTACTTTTTACTTGAAATTCAGCATTGCAGGAAATGTATATTATGTAAATAAAGATAAGCACAATGTGCGGCTTCTTATCACGAGCACGAGCACAAGTATGAATGAGTATATACCAGTTCCCATTGAAATGGACAAGTTGATTAATAATCAGGAATGTTTTGTTGATGACTCATGTTTTTTCAGGAACCAGAGTACTGGGCTAGTATTGCATATTACGAGTTGAATAGCCGTGTGGGAGAAGTATACCATTGCCATAATAATATAATCACAGTGGATGGATTCACGAACCCAAGCAACAATTTGGATCGCTTTTGCCTTGGCCAGTTGTCCAATGTCAATCGAAATTCCACCATAGAGAACACACGACGTCACATTGGCAAAGGTATATAATGAAGTAAAACATGCATCTTTTAATTTTAACGGATAAGATATATGATTACCGTGATGCGATGGTGTGTGTAATGCCGTGTTTTCCCAAAGTGATTCACTTTGAAATGTAGGTCAATCTCGGTTTTATATCTTATTACTCGGGTTTACTCACGTGTTAGCAGAGTATCAAATTCTGTTATTTGTAAGTAATGGATTTTATTTTTTTGTTGCAGGCGTTCGACTCACATACGTGGGTGGGGAAGTTTATGCGGAATGTCTCTCTGACTCTGCTATTTTTGTTCAATCTCGAAACTGCAATCACAGTCACGGTTTTCATCCCAGCACGGTATGCAAAATTCCACCAGGTTGTTCACTCAAGATCTTCAATAATCGGGAATTCGCAACACTTCTTGGACAAAGTGTCAATCATGGCTTTGAGGCTGTTTATGACTTGACGAAAATGTGTACAATCAGGTAATGCCAGTTCGAAGAGGTTTTAAGGGATTAGAGAGAGGCTATTAAAGTTATGACTGTTTTTTACGATTTTGACCGAGTTTCGTTTTATTTTTCAGAATGTCGTTTGTAAAAGGATGGGGTGCAGAATACCATCGTCAAGATGTGACGAGCACTCCGTGCTGGATAGAAATTCATCTTCATGGTCCTCTTCAATGGCTGGATAAAGTTTTAGTGGAGATGGGCTCACCACATTGTGCCATTTCGTCTGTATCTTAATCTCCGCTCCGTAATGTAATATGAGATTAATGATTCAATACTTCTGAACGATCCTACAGAACAATATGCATGCATGCGATACATTAAGAATATACAAGAGTGTAATTAAACTTATAAGTGCTCCGTTTGTCTGAGTCTGACAGATCTGGTTTGTAAAATGTTTGAAGTATTTGTAAGTTGTTTTGTCTGGTATGACATGACTTGAATAGTTATACGGAATGATTGCTTAATCATGTTTTATTATAATGTTATTATTATTGTTATTATTCAATGGAGACCTTAAAGAGAATTTTATGTTTTTGAATAATGTTGTAGATGTAAAGTTAATTGATTGTTAGACAAAAATAAGATTTTATTAGAGCAGTAGTAGTATACACGTATGTAGTAGTACATAATTTTCATCCATTGAATTAATCATTCTAGTTGACACTTACATAATTTCATATTTCATCTCAGTTCTGAAAAAAACCTAGGAACTTAATTTATTTACTTTAGTTCTTAACTTGTAGTTTCTTTAACCAATTTAATTAGATAGATAATTTCATAGGATTTTCATGAAAAATACAATACTGTAAATAGCACTCTTCTAAATTGACGGTTTTTTGTAGATATAGCATAATCTATCAAGTCTTCGTTGACGTAGTTATTCACAGGTATATTTATTCTCAGGTAACAGGCAGGCATTGTGCGACTGACCTAGAAAAAATTGGGGGACCAACAGAATGTTAGGAATACTTATTGTCAGTTTACAAGGAATCATGGAAAATTGAAACGGTTAATTGGTGGAATATTTTGTAATCTTACTTGAGAAATGGCAAAGGAGATTCAAAATTGCTGCTCATAATAATTATAGGGCAATATCTTGGTAGTTGCGCAAATCCTCAGACGGCTCCTCATGACAAAGTGAACTCTTACTCCAATCTTGACTGTGATGATCATTACTTAATATCCCACCAGGATGTAGATTATGATGGGCTGAAATGTTCCTTCCGTAATAACGATGAAAAAAGTGATTCAGTCCGTCAACCGACTGAGCCCTTCTCCCTGTAGCAATCCAATTCCTGCGGTGGTCTGGGTCCCTTAAAATGCCCACACATGATTCATGACCATTTCCTGCTGGATGATTGCTTGTAGCAATGCTGGTTGTACTTCCATGAATTGGATTTCGATATCCTTGGCTACATGTTCCAAACCCTTTTAGGATCATCTGCTTGTTCAAGTTCATTGTTGTATTGGAGTTGTTGTTGGCAGATAAGCAACACTCTTTGTGTGCATTCAGTTGATCCAGTTGATGAATATGATTTACATATCCCATTGACACTGGCCGAGAAGGTGGCGGACGGTTCCAATAGTCTTCATTGGAAACGTTCCACAAGGACCTTGATCTATTCATCCTGTTAAAAGTTCCAATTGGTATTTGACCAGGGGGTTCCAATCCAATTCCAGCAATTCCTAACTCACTTATCCTGCTTTTCCGATAGGCTGGATCAAACAAGAGTGCCGGATTGAATTCACTCTTCATAGCCAATGACGCTCTATTCCCCATGGCTGCCTGGAGGTCACTGTTCATCGTAAAGCTTCTGGTATTAAACAAACCCCTGAAAATTATTAATATAATATAGAAAAAGATTTATAACTATTATATTTATGAATTCAATGCAAACCTGCTTTGCTCATAGCTATTACGACCAGCATGAGATGCATGTTCAGACTTGTCATCCCCACCACCACCAGAGTTAATACTAAGGGTGCTATTTGGCTTTGAGAAGCAACAGCGAGCCAAGTGTGTCACGAATGTGAGCATCTTCAAAGCGCCACCACTACCACCATCACCACCATTTGTGTTTTTAGTTTTTGCCCGACAACTACTCCCACCTCCACCACTACTAGCAAGATTAGATTTGCGTGATTTCCTATTTACAGAGTCGCCATCCCCAATAATACTTGTTAAACTGTTTGCTGAATCGTCGGCGGGTTGAAAACCACTTGAAGATCCTTGGTCACCGTCGTCTTCCTCACTAGCACCACTTTCCACAACGATCCTTGACGACTCTGACATTGCTCTTCTGTACCGGCTTAAACGAATAATACTTCTGCTACTACGAGGATATGGTTTGCGAGGTCGTATAACTTTGGTCTCAACGGAACCATGTAGTTCAGTACATATCACAATCTCTATTTTAGGTACTACACTTTTAGATGAGGTTGACGTATAAGAGTAGGACTGTGGATTTCCAGGTTCTTTGTTCAAGGTACGTTTTAGCGTATTTAAAGCAGCAGTTGTAGCACCTCCAGCCTTTCCACAATTACTAATTTGACTTTGTGACGATGAGGCTACAGCTAGGACGGTATTTTCAACGTAAGCCTTTTTCAAGGGATGATCCAGTAATAATGGTCCTTGTTGCGATAGCGATGACGAACATAGTATTGGCGGATTTATACGTTGATTTATTACTGGAATACTTTCGCTTAGCTTATTACGTTTAATTAAACTGTTTCTACTTGTAACTACTTTTTTTCGTCCACCACCATGACTACAAGCAACACAAGCACTGCCACCACCAGTTACAACCTCACCTCTGCAGCTTATTACCTTATCGGGCTGCGGGTGCGGGAAAGCGACACAACAAGCTAATCTGGAGGAAGTCTCTGTCCAGAGAATAGGCAAACTAGAAATGAGTTTAGTTCGTTTTAAGTAGCAGTTAAAGAAACATGGTGACAGTTGGCAGTGTGCACAATGTCGGTGATCATGTCGATAGAAATAGTGATAATACTTATTATTCCTTTGTTGGTGAATAAAGAAGCTGGGCAAGCTGAGTGGTGAGCTACATTTACAGCATAGAAAAAAAGATAAGAGAGGAAGAGTGTACATTCTGAATTTTACCTGTGAAACGTGTTGGAATTCTTATAACTTATATTATCTGGAAGACCTGGAGAGGAATCTACATACGCATAATTTTGATAGGCTAGATTACTGTTCCCCTTGAGTGTTCCTGTGAAGTTGCCGTTGCGCAAGACACCAACACCAGTTGATCCCGTCTCTACGTTGGCCTGGAATAGGGATAAATAAGACATAGGAATATAAAAGTCATTTTAAAATTACCAGTCAATTGGTTGATTAGTTGACAATGTGTGGTTCATGATATTTCTTACGTAATTCAACTTCCTTTCGTATGCAAAGTAAATAGTTATCTACACTAACTGCAAATCGTCCACATGAAACTAATGCACAAAAGAGATACCCTGGCCTTAAAATTATAAACAACTCCCAACTTCCTATCTTCTTTATCGAATCTGAATATTTCTGTTTAAATCTCTGGATATTTTACTTAATAATCTGTATTCACAGTATACAATCCAAGAAGTGATGACTGGTAAGGTGTTGTTAAAGTACAAGCTTTACCTTAATAAGACATAAACCTATAGTTAGAACTGATCATCGACAACCATAGACGACTTTTTACATGTTATCTATTAAATTATTCAGATGGAAAATCCCTGACCATATTAGCTAAAGATAAAATCCTTCTAACGCATCAACAAGTTGCCCGGGGAATCGAATAATAACTTATATTCAACTGTATATATGTCACTTCGCATTATATTAAAGAGTCAATTTTAATGATTTTATATTGTAAAGCATTAGGAACCCAATATGCACAGATATCAATAGCATTATTGTTGTTCAACCGTATATTCAATTATCATTAAACAATATTAAAGTTCAGTTAATTACTACTGTGCCCATTAAAATAATAACTTGATAACGACCTATTTACTACGATTGGTGATACTAATAACAACGATGACAAACATTAAATAGTAAAAATAAAACCCAATAAGGAAAAAATATTTTTACCAATGTGAGATCATGAAGTCGTCCCAAGATGAGCTCCTCGTCACGCCAGGTCAAGTACAGTGAGCAAACACACACAGCACCAAAAATCTAGAAAATATTATTAAAATGATAAGTATTTATTTATAAATTGCGATTCACTCCTATCCTTTCTTTCCAGATTATAAGAAAATTAAAATGTGACTGATATTTACATATATTACAATAGAATAGAACACGCTATCTTCTTTGTATGATTAAATCTACTACGCAACGATTTATATTTTATAATGGAATGCCGTGGCTCATTAATTGAGCATGCAATTCTTCTATGGATGAAATGAACCTTGTCATAACTGTCAAAAACCCGTCACATTCACAGTACCAATCCATATTACCTGTTTATGGCAAAATGCAAATAAAATGTGTGTAGAGAAGATTGGACATAAATTACTTATTGCAATGGATGAGTTTCTTTTTCTGGCTTGAAAGTATTATCACAAAATACGCTTTTTATGATTTAATGATTATTATCATATAAAAAACAAACCGTAGCGTAGTCGCTGTGATTTGGCTAAGGATTTTACGCCTGCGCGTTTGGACGCTGGCACGGGCTCAAGTATAAGGTCTTGCAAACCTAAATGCGCTAGTTTTTTCTCAGAAATCCACAACTAATAATCCCAGGTAAAACTTCCATTGAAGTATAATTTTGCGACATGTGGCGGTATATATAAGATGATTGGAAGCTTAGCAAAATATAACAAAGCTAAAGCTAACAATTATTGACATGTTGGGATTTTTGTCATACTTTCAACAACTAGAATTTCACGTTCTTCTTTCGTTTATTGTCCTGTTTTATTGGAATGGTTGTCATTGTCATGTTTTCATGAAACTTTAGCAGAAATACATGATATCCCCTTTCAGAATTACGCGCAGGTATGTATTATGTGGTTGTCACTCATTCGATTCTTTTCACCGTGGTTAAATGGATTTTAATGAAATATCTCTACAAAACACTATGCCATTTGTTCTGTAAGTATGCCTAGTTCTTAAAAGTAATCACAGCAAAAGCCTTGGCATTTTTGGCATGACGACATGCATGTTATGCTATATAGTAATCCACTATTAATGGATACATTTCCAGGTTATATAATCCCAACAAGGAGTAAGCAACAAATCAAAATTATATTCGGCTCTAATGAAGTAATATAATATACGACCACTACAACGCAATAACTTTTGGATTTATTAAGACGAATATCTAACAAGGAACCTATTTTATATGTGGCTCACGTTGAGATTGACCATGTGTACTTCCAGGGCTATTTTGATGCGTAGAGCCCGAATTCAATTTCAGTTTACTGGGAATTTGAGGCGTTGGCCCCTAA
>JAHZNG010002623.1:0-10683 GCA_027744375.1 Orchesellides sinensis
AGTGATGTGTGGAAGAGAGGCTGAGTGCCGGGCATTCTCCGGATTCCGCTCTTGACCACCATCATCTCCCGCTGTGGGCGGCACTTATATGGGGCATTCTCCCATTCTGTTGTTGCACCATTTTAGTTAATTTTAATTGTCCTCTAATTAAGTTTATAGTTTTTAGTGATAAGTAATTTTAGGTATCTCGAGATACAGGTAATATATAAATATACACTTATTGGCCGGGCTATGTAACCTTAAGGGGATCCCTGGCCGGGTAATTCTTGATACTGGGGTAATTTGAGAATTTGTGATTTAATGTTAGATTCCATCTGAATAAATTCCATTATATTATAGTTTCCCCATGAAACATTAAATAGTCAATTTTTCTTATTAATTACTAAACATTGAATTCAACCGACGATATTTCTCTTAAATTTTTATGAAGGCAGTCAGGTTCATGCTTAGAAACCATGAGTTAACCAGGCCATCCGCTCACAATGGGAACTGGTATATAACATGCTGCTTGCCTACAATGAACAAGAAACTAACTAAATGTAGGTATCTATGAATTGATAACGAGATAAAAAAAGTAGGTGGAAATGGAATGTAATACAAGAACAAGTAAACTTTGAGTATATCATAGGCTCAAAACTCTCCATGCAAATAATGCAGATGTAGACGTATGGCTTCTCGAAGACTTCCAGCTCCATATCCACCTTCTCAATAATAGCATGACCTTGAATTACAAAAAAACTTGAAACGAAAAGTTGTATTATAAATGTGCCTTTTAATACGTAGTCTATTGTACACAGAGAAATCTCACATATGCAAACTTCCCATTTGTACAGTGATAAAGTAAAATGTACCCAAGAACTTTTGTGAACATGTTTGACATTATATACCTATGCATCTTCAACAAAGTGAAAGCTACGGAAAAGGTCGAGATAACTTTATTAACCAGGATTATGTGCAATGAGCGTCACTATACATAAATGCATTTTTTTATGTTCATAAAATTAAACTGTTTTAATCGTAACTGATTTTATTTTACTTAATAATAGTATACTGTAAACTGCATTTCTACTTAATTATGCAGTACCATAAATCGATAGTCTTAAACTTGTTTCAATATCTTTACTATTATAAAGTCGGAAATACTGTACAAAAACGTTTAATATAAAATTATTAACCCGACATAACACGACTACACAACATGGGACTTTCCATTTCTATAAACGTGCGCTCTGACTATACCCCATCGATTTTCCACATGGCTATTATTATTGTTGGTTTGAATCCTTTTAGAGTAATGAACCTTTGGGCTGCCAGAATCAATTTCCTCCACGTTAAGTAAAGACTTTTGGTTTCTTTTTCGAATCCGAAGGTACGAAAATATTGCAAATGCCATTGTGAGTACTACTATGGGAGTCATTATAGCAGTTGCAGCAGTAACCGACTTGATAGAAACAGATTTGAACTTGATCCAAATCATGAAAATGAAGTTTACTCCAAATAAGAAAGGACTTCCTAGACTTGAGAAAATCCAAATAGTTTCCAAGTATTTTATGACATCTTCATGTAAAATCTGGTCAAGTTCATTAATATCATAACGAGACATAAACAACGCTGTTTCAAGTCTTGGGGTAATGTACATTATTGCAATTTTCACTAATACTGTAGAGACCACAAGTATTGAGGTGTTAATTATGTACACGATCAATAAGTTTGGGCTTGCATCTCCAGGATTTATATTGAGATCCACCGTTGCCAACTGCAAAAACATCATTATAAACGTAACTAGATTACACCTATGTATGTGGCAATATAGTTACAAAGAACAGCAAGTATTGTTTTTATAATTTCTTTGTTCTTACAATGCTGAACAGAGCAAATAAATTTGACAAATCTGCTGAAGTGTTTAGTTTTGCGTTGGCCAAGTGAAGTTTCCTGTTGAGTAACTCCTGTTTGCTAAATGGTTTTTCGGAAATTGTCTCGAAAGCCATATTTTGTCTTTCAACTTAATAATAAAATATTTCAGAATAAGGGAAAAAGGCTTTGTCCCATTTGTTTAAAAAAACAACTAATTGAAATGATGGCGGGTGTCCGTGAAGTTGATCTTGTGATAAGGTCATTTCATGGTATGGTACAGTAAATCCAGATTCAGTATATATGCTTGCAGTAATGAAAGTGTTTTTCACATTAGTTTTATCAGTTCAACATAATTTATAGGATCACACCTGTAAAGTATTCTACCCTTTAATATAATGCTGCTCTCCACAGTGTGCAAGTTATACTCTCATATTCATACATAGAATTTGCAGCTATACTTTCCTTATTATTGCCATCTAGATCAGGTACTGCTTATCTTTTGTTTTCAAAGGCAAGTGTCCGCAAATATTGTACATGGCGATCCAAAATACTCGTTTTGTGTTATAGCTCCATAGCTGGTAACTGAATATTGATACTGAAGTAATTGGGAATTTTCATCTGTAGAAACTGAAACTGATGAGAGAGCGTCATTTTCATCCCAGTTATCAGCGATTTCAGAGTATCTCCTATTCGGAAAAGGATAGAACTCAGTGATTTTGAACTCCTTCATTTGCTGATAAAGGATACCTCCAAATACACCGATTACAACAATCATTGGCGTCATTATTATAGTGACCGCCCATGGGGCTTCGCGTGCATGTTTAGGAAACTTTATCCATGAAATCAGTATCAAATCTACGCAGAATAATATTGGAGCAATAGTATGACCGAGAAAGCAAGTACAAAATATCCAGTTGATAATAGTGTCATGAGGCGCATTTTCAGCTTCATCCGAAGACATTTCTGCCATTGTATCCAGATGAGGGAGAACTGATGTTGCTACAACTTTAACTATAACAGTAGTTGCCACTAAAAGGCAGGTTGTAGAAACAAATCCTGTTATTAATTGTGGATTGGGTTTCTCTTCAGGCAATGGAAGTTCAGCAGCTGCTATCTATGACGTCAAATAAGTTTTGATGTATATACATACCCTGCCAGCTATAATAGCTGTTTATGCATGGATAAAGTGTCTTACCAATGAAAACATTGCCATTAGAGAAGCAATCTCAAAAGCGCTGTTCACTTTTGACCTACACCAATGAAGCCTTTTCCAACTATGAAATGATCGTATTACGACTGCTTTCTCCCGTCTTACTTTAATATCGCTTTGCATTTCGGCAAAATATTCTTTGAGACGTGCTTTCTATTTGTAACAAAAAATTAAATCGAAAAGTAAAAGCATAACAAATACAAACTAAAAATCATACGTGTTACTTGCTTTAAATGTCACACTGATACTTAATCAAGTAGAACTCTGACGAGACTACTCAAAAACAGCAAACATTTGGCCCCTCTTATCATCAATTATCAAATGGACAGGCATAAAAGCTTCGTTCAAATCTTTATATCCGTTTAGTTTTAACAATAACACAACATACGAAAAAAATGCTTATCATTGTAGGATGTTGATTTTGGTATTCACCTTAAGATATGTAGGCGCACAATGTGGCCTTTTCATATCCTCACCTACCACTATGACAAATAAAGATGTAAGTAAGTTAAAATGTATATAAAAGGTATGCATTGACGGTTTAATAAAACACATGCCATCTTTCACTAATTATTTTCTGGGATGATGCTTAGTTAGCTTTACCACATTAGAAACTTATAATATTAATATAGATCGGGATATGTAAAAGTACACGAATAGTTTGTTATTTAGCTAAACAATACAATTATTTACAATACTAAAGTAGTATTTACAATAAAGTCTTTAAAATACAATATATTATTAACAACATAATGAACTCTGAACAGCTTATAGGCTATATAAGCCATATATATATATATATATATGGTTTGGCTATTTCTAAAATTCTTTAACTTAATATATTCCCAAGAGAAACATTTACATGTGGTGGAAATAAGCTTACTATATACTAACAATTATTAAGAGCAAAAGATATGTTGACAATAAAGTTGTATGCATCATGATCATATTATAAAGTACTCTGAAAACTACGGAACACATTTTCCATTGTAATTTGACCATAAATGCTTTTTCGCGCAGTAATAAATGCGTTTCTTCGATTACAATAATCTAATCTAATCTTCATGATATTGGCATGTAGGAAGATTAACAGTAAAAAACACATTCAATTCAAACAAAGATGCCATAATTAAAAAGCCAATGTATAGGATGAGAGCTAATATTCCGACCTTTCGATCCAGCCGAAACTTATTCATACACAGAATAGCATATAATACTGCAAGCGAGGTGAAAAGCATTATGGTTGAATATTCTAGTCCAGTGGAGTTGATCTGAATGTAGTCTTCGAGAGGATCGTTTCTCAACATTATCCCTCTGATCAACCATGGTATTCCCAAGCACATTAAGACATCAAAGGTGTTGGATCCAATGGAATTGCTCACGGCCATCGTTCCAAGTCCTGTAAGGCGAATACATCGTCGCATTAGGTATTTTAACAATAGGAGTAATTTCCCAGGAGCAATAGGAGTAAAAGTATTTCTGTATTGCATTATATAATGAATACCTTGCCGAGCCACAATGAGCGAGCTTACTATTTCAGGTACTGATGTCCCGGCTGCAATGAACGTCAATCCCATCACACTGTCTGGAATTCTTAAGGTGTGCCCTAGGAAGCCATAATAAAATCGTTGCAAAAATGTAATACTATTTATTGAATGTGCTTTTCTTAGAAACAGATTCTCGCAAAGTCTCACCAATAATAGTCATCATCCAATTTACAACATAAGATAAAGTCCCGATCCAAACAATGCACATGGTAAATGTCAAAGGATACCATTTAGACCACTTCTCCTCACGGCAATCAGGAATGGTTATCATCATAAAAAATTTTATAGGCCAACCGATTATCCATTCCACCCAGCCTCTACATCCTTGACCAATTGGAAGTTGAAATATGCCACCGTCCTCTGCAATGATTGTGTACATTTTTTACAAATTATCCCTTCACGTGTGAAAAATATATCAAAGCTTAGGTATCCAGAAGAATGTTCTCATTCGTACCTTTATCTTCCTCAGCAGCAACAATAGAATTCTTCAATGCTTGCTCGATCAATATCTCATCTCTAATTTCCGCCATATCAGATTTTTGAAGGGATAGTCCGTTAGCTACTTTATCTTCCTCAGCAGCAACAATAGAATTCTTCAATGCTTGCTCGATCAATATCTCATTTCTAATTTCCGCCATATCAGATTTTTGAAGGGATAGTCCGTTAGCTTCACCATTCATAATGCCATTACCCTGATTATCCGATAAGGTTGGGTCAGTTCCTTTCTCTCCAGAGACTCCATAAGTTGTTTCGGTATTCCCGTTACTTGACAGCTTCTTCTTAGCTTTCCTTACTAGTTTTTCTGCTCCGCGTTTCAAAGATGAGTTTTGATACATTACTGAAGTAAAACAGAAAAGGAAATTAACTTTCATGCGTTTCATTTTTAGATATTGTAGATTATCATAACGCATTCCCACCTATGATGTAAAGAACATAGACCAGCACCAGAATCAAGGCTTCCCACCAATAAATTTTCTCATCTCGTAAAACCAAGATGAGGAGAATGACAGCAACAGAGTAGCACAAGCAATCCCGTGTCACTGACCACCATTCCAGGGGAACAACCTATGCGGATATTTTATGTTAGTTTTTCATCAACGAAATTGCTAAGGGTCAATATTAGCCAGAAATAAAAACAACGTGGCATAAATGTTTGTAAAAAGCTAGGAGAAAAAAATGCGACAAGATTTGTTAAGAAACTTTGGATTTCATGATTAGGTGTATAACAATTTACTACTTTATAAATGCATGCTATTATTTGCCTTTTTACCTCTGGCGCGGATGTCGCAATTGCCATAAACGTAGCCCCAGCCACATCACTAGGCATTGACATTTCTGATAATACACCATAAAAGATCACAATCATAAAATTATCAAGAAACTGTGATCAAAGTAAAGTGATAGAGAAGTTGACATACCATCACAAATCCGCTCCATGGATGGCACAAAGTAATCATCGCAAACAATGGCTAAGGCAATGAAGATGTAGATGGATATCATAAAATGTACAATGACAAAACCACCCTGACGTTGTTGCTGAGTAAACATATCCGGAGGAAAGTCGTCGATGCCAGGTGGAGTACAGTTCACTCCAGGAACTTCCCATTGTGCGTATTTGCTAATCGTATTTCTTACTCCTATCCTATCCGATATATCTGTGTCTGTAAAATTTTCATTCCTTTTTATTGGCATACTACTAAAAGAACGAACCACTTCAGGCATACTGTACTCAAATTATATGGATATATTTACCTGGATAGTATGGCTCCCCATTATTGTTAACTTGAGCTTGTGCAGTCTTCAGTTCTGAATTTGAACTATTCCACTGACTTTCATTTGTATTATCGGATAAGTCAGCGTTTACAACGCTGTAATAAGCAAAGACTAACGACCAAAAGAATATCAGCGCATTTCTACGTAATCTAAAATTCCGCCTTCTTGGCTGACTAAATTTAACCGAAACAGATCTGGAACTATTGTTATGCACAGTGGCATGGCTTTCTACGCCTAAGTCGACGTGTTTACTAGGCATCTTAAAAAGAGAAGAGGCTAACTTAATAAAGGAACAATGAGTAACATATGTGTGGGATCCTGGAGGCTTTTACTCTCGATGCAACTTTCACTTTAAATTCCTCACTTAGATTATTGGGTCACATTGACAGCTTCTATTTGTATTTTAAAAGTTTTAAAATTTATCGTTTTGGAATTTGGTCAGTTTAAAACAACAGTTTAACTCCGCGTTTTAGACTTCAGACTGGCACTAAGATAAAATCCACAAAAAAGTTTATGTAGGTAGGTAAGGATTTAGAACCACCTGGAATGGGAAAATTTCTTTCAGTATAAAAAAAGTCTTGTTGGAGGGTCGCTCAATCATAAATTATTTTTTACAGCTCTTCCATTGTCCCCCAGTCGAATATGTTTTAAGCGTTGCTTACTAAGCAGAAATTTTCTTACCTCAAGTGTTGGCTAACTTGATAAGAAAGCTCAGTGGAGTCTGCAATGCAAAGTTAGTGGTAACAGCAGGGAATCCAAATTTTTACAGCTCTTGCCTTTTCCAATGCTCGTGTGATAAGGAATATCAGAATGTCACGTAAAATGAGTCGCCCACTGAATAAAAAAGGGTGCCAGAATTAACAAAAGATTTGCCAAATCAGTTGTGGCGAGGCATTTGGAAGGAGATATCAACAAAGTAAACATTACATTTACATATAGTTCATTTTACAAGTTGAATAATAATAACTGATGTTATAATTTCCTCCCTACTTTGAATAGGTATCCCGTCCGATTCACATCACATTACCTACAAATGTAATGATAGCAAATATTATGCGCAATTTGGAACTATATTCTGACAATCTGCTCGGGATTGTACATTGTACATGTGAAGTCATGCGTATATAATTCCTCGCTTAATCTCAGTTTCTCTTACATTTTAAAATTTTTATGAATGTACAATATGCCCACTAATGTGCATTATGCAAGGTATTTTGAATTGACTTCTGGACTATAATCCGTATGTGAGAGGTAACAGTCAGTCATTCGGATAAGTTGCTAATATATGTACATGTGTAGATATGAGGTACTTTATGACATACGATTATCTTAACTACCTATGTAGGTAGGGAGTAGGGACCAGTGATGCTATGATTCGGATTTGCTGATGTTATAGAAGTATGCAAATCATCGTATTTACTAATTCACGAAACTGTATTTCCCAGAATCATACGCATAAAATGAGCTATGCTACCCTTTACTTTTTATACGCTTAACAACTAATCATGTCATCCTGTTTGTAAAAGTTACGTGATGTCAGTCTATTAAACTGGAAAATGGAGACTCCCACTGCTTGTTTTTGGTAATCAAATTGATTGAATTGGGGTAGCTATAAGTAGGTAAATGCATTAAATTAGTATCAAGGTGATGCTTATTAGGTCATCTGAGATCACTAAATATAGGCCTCGGTATAAACAATTAGGTACTATCACGAGCCTGTTTCGTTAAGCCCATTTTTGGAAGAAATACCTCATGACACTTTTTATTGTAATAATAATTTAGTACATAGGACGAAGGTTCATTTTACATTGTGTAATGAAACGAGTATAATGAATGACTGTCTTATATATTTTGAACACCGAGCCAGATCCAGATGTATTTTAACACCATCTTATCTCGGCTGACCATGGACAGCCAGGGGATTATCAGTTGATTGAAGAGTGATACTAATATGTTGATTTTGCAAAAATATGAAGTTCATTAAAATTTAACCATGAACTGCTTTCTAAATTAATCTCTATGTTCTCGTTTTAGGAATTCTGTCAAAAAATGATTTACCTGTACGGTATACATTATTACAATTTGGTATGCCTGAACACGGTGAAGGGGTGGTGGTATTGTTTGTAGGTAGTTATTGACTTTAGCTTATAGTATTTAACATACTTTGATGATGTATGTTATGATTCGCCATATCAGAAAATATGACGTCTATGGTTTTACTTGCGTGTACTAATAATATGATAATAATTAAGCGGGCAAAGTCTGTGTCTTTTCAGGGCTCACTAAGAGTCTAATCTAATTTAATCTAACGTAAAATCATCTTTGTCGAATGCAATTAAAAGTTCCGTGTTTCAATGTGAAAACCTACTGTATATCTTCAGAAACCAGATTTTACAACTTGCTTCTGATAAAATTAGCGTATCTCATTTTAAAATAGAATCCATTATATGGAAATCAGGATCGAAACGCTTACCTAAATAACTTTTTCCCGGATGACCTTTCAATTTTGTAAAGCAATAGCTGTAGTACTAATCAAACATCTAACTTTAACTTTGTTTATAACGTGTTCACCATTAAAATTTGTAAATTAAATGAAACACAATGTCGCAAACGTCATTTCTGTTATATCACAACTTAAACTGACTAAACTGACAATTGGCTGAAAAATTCTATTGTAAAACCCACATAGAATATTCATATTATTATAAAACACCAAATTCTAATTTGTTTCACTAAATTAAATTTTTTTTGAGTAATTGTCAGAGAATTGAATTTGTGGTTAGCTCTATGAAGAATGCAAACTTCCACCATGCAGGATTCCAAATGGTTTGCATGACACATGTCAGAGACAACTTCTACCTGAGTATTCAATTTTCTCTTCATATCATTAATGCTGAATTATCTCCGCTGCAGTAAACATTGTATATCCGATGAAAATTCAATTTGATCATTGAACCTCACTAAATGGATGAGTCGTCAGTAACCTTTTCTGATACGCAAAATTCACGAATAATTATGGAACTCCTGTAAAAACGTAGTTAACTCCTGTAACTGTCATTAGGCAAGTATTATTCCTCATAGTGAATACCCCCTTCACTACTAACAATAGGAACAAATCACTTTAAGAAATTGTTATTGATATATTATATAATAATTTTTGAGCATTGTGTCTTAACATTATAGTGCATTAAAAATTACTTCAGTTATCTAATCACCAGCCAAATGAGCATATAGCTTGCTTACAATCTGGAAACAACCTTTCAAGAATTCTATGAGTGCGTGTGACATGAATTTCAAACTGGGTTTCAATGTATGATTGGATTAAGTGAAAATTGGATTTTAGAGGGATCGAATATGCATTCCAATTCATTATGTCATGAGTCATGAGGGTAGTGCCAATGTAATGGTTCGTTAATGTTTTAAAAGAATTTTTACATTACTTACTCCAAGGGTTTCTGCCGTTAACTTGCACGCATTAATTTATATTCAGTCAGTATTACGTTTCTAAAGATTACCTAAACACCTTTTCCGAATTATAGATGTTGGAGGCAATGAACTTAAGTCTTTGAGAAGTTGAAGGACATTTGATCAGTGCAAAGTACTGGAGGATTAATAAAAATATCTGACTAAATATTATGCTACAAACAGTGAATTAAATGTAAGTTTCTTATTCTTCTTGACAAATACTTGATGTAATGCCTCTCTCAGGTAGTTCTATTGACTGACAATATTTAAATGTGGCAATAAATCTTTATTTATCCCATCCATTAAAGTCTTATGTATAAATTTCACAATGGTATTTATGCGATACTGCGACAAATCAATTATGAAAAATACAATACACTATTCAACAAAATTATTAGTCAGCAACAGTCATTATATTTACATATGAGTAATACATTTGTTTGGGAAATTGCTTAGTATGCGTCCAGATTTGTTATTATTCATTAAAGTTTGCAATAAAGGAAATTTATTGCTGGTGATGCAAAAATGATAATTTATGCAAACTTTTGTACAGGAAACATTATGCGATACTCCAATGTAAGGAAATAAGGTAACCAACTGATGCATTTTAGGTACATTATTCGATATCTTCTCTGGTTAAATCTAGCTCCTAGATCAAAACTTTGGTGAAAATTATTTGCTTATAGACTTAGTACATCATGTGAAAGTTTAGCTTTACTAAAAGGTGCTTATAACATCAGGATGTAATCATTAACTCTGAAAAACATCCTTACGCAATGCGTGGTAAAATGCAAATTTACATAGTGTGTACTTGGTCTGACCAAATACTTTCTG
>JAHZNG010002624.1:0-12711 GCA_027744375.1 Orchesellides sinensis
CTGACTCATATTTACTCACACATATATGCATACATTGTAGAAGACAATACAAGGGTATTGCATTACTAAAAAACGAGCGTGCAGCGTGAGTGCACTCTAATAGAATGAGAAGACGGTACACACACACCGACTAAAAAAGTATATAACATAGTCTGAGAAGAGTAGCGAGAGTTGACTAGACAGTCTAGTCGGGTCTGATCAGACTTTGGTTGTAACACCTATGTTTATGTCGGCAAAATACTTCCTATTCGATGCAGAATGCAGACAGTATGAATATCTATGTGTATACCTTAAAAAACCATGACATACTGTTTCGCTCAAATATACAGTATCGACATATTACGAAGAGTTGGATTACATTCAAAGAGTGACTTTACCCTTTTTGATAGTGTTTTTCTGCCTAAACTTAAAATATTGCTTGGAAAGAAGTACCAGCTTCTAGCTTCTATTAAACAATATTTTGTTATTAATGAAGCCAATGTTGTATGATGTTCCCCAAGGTATACATATTCTTAAAAAAGAGGAGAAACAGAATGTAAAGCGTTTCCTGCCAAAAGTAAAATATTGTTCTTCAGATGAGGGCATGTGAACACAGAAACATGATAATATTCGCAAATTACTTATCAATTCAACTACAGCCAAGCTCTAGGCTAGAGTCGGCTAGCCATATTGTCCGACAAAACGTCAAGAAAGTAGAATGGGGAAATCGAAATTGGTGAAGAAGTGGACAGGATGAGTTGTAAAGGACAAAGGACATCAAGATCAGGTAAAGTTTGACTGAATATGATGATGGAAAGTGGAAGATGACATCAAATTTTATGTATGAAAGACAGACATACCCATAAGAATTGAATGGCTGATTGTGATGGCAAAGCGGACAATATGAGAGTTGATCGTGACGATCTTTCCAAAGATTACGATATGAACTACTGCAGAAACCAGCTGTTTTGAACGAAATTCGTTAAAGGTAGAGAGAATGGCATATATTATATATTCTGCTTTCTATCTGGGTTTTAAATAAGACCATTAACTCATATTGTCTTGCTTTATAATGTGTACTCAAAAGCTGCTGATACAAGGCACGGTATATGAAGTGACAGGATAATTTCGTAGGATAATATTATGAAGGACTACTGAAACTGAAAGGCTTCTTTTGTTTCCGCTTGTCCGGCTCTAGAGTAACTACAGAAATTCGACTCCATGCTTATTGCATGGCTTTATGTACTTAAGATAAGTAGCTGGCGTGAGCAATAATAAAGCTTCTTTGTATGAACTTTTGATGACGTAATAAACACAACGATTGTTTTCCAAAAAAATAGTACATATTGAACTTGGAATCCTTTCTTTTATCACCCAGTTACAAAAAACCCTTTTCCAAATATTTTACAATGTATTCGCATTTGCCATCACTTGAAATTTTCTTAGCTTAGTGGTACACATAACATGCATAGTGGCAAGTTGCATAACATGTACTGATGCGAGTTATGACGCAAGTCTGTATAGTATGTTCCATTTTGATCAGGTTTTAAAATCAGAATGAGAATTTGACACAGCAAGACGTCTGTTTGATGAGGGTACATTCTTACAGTTGTACTTGTTGATGTTGTTAAGATAATCTTAGTATTACAATTAGAAATCAAAGAAAAAGATAGACAGGAGCATTAACTTGTTTGAAACAGCCAGGAAATCATGGATCGGAAATTTTTCAGACAGAATGTAAAGTGCAAGCATGGATGCAAGTTGATTTCTATCAGGAAAACTGTAGGTCACAAAAATTACATTTGTAAGATAATCAATAAGATAATCAGTAATCTCAGGTACATGGTGGTACTATGATATGTATGCATTTTTGGATTAAATACGTTGTTGTTTTAAAGATAGCCTTCTTCTCACACGAGCTTTCATGTCTGCAAGCAAAACCAGCTCGCTCCTTGGCATAAAGCTGAAATTAGTTCTTTGAGCTACAAACAACATGGGAAATCGTAAAAAGACTTATCTCAGAAGAAATGCCTAAATCTACGCCGTATTTCTTCCCGAATTAGGTAGATATGCATAGAGAAACCTCCTTGAGTCGTTTGCTCCTCTTACCACGATGGCATGCCATATCCCATAATTTTTTTGCATTTCGTGTGCTATTTGCTTGTGACTTTTTCAAGAACTCACAAACACAAATTAATAAGCCTTTTGGTTTCAGTCCAATAGAATTCAATTTGACCTTTTCTTTCCTATATACATATGTAACTCCTTTTACCGTCATGTGTACACATAACACAACATAATATGTGTACATGATATACCCCGATAATACCCAGACTAAAATACTAGCCTTATTTTTATGGCGACATTAAGTGATTATAATTTTTAAAATGAAATTTAAACGCTCGTATATCTATTTTTCTCTACTTTTATTGCATGAGACAATGGAATATCAATAAGCATGTTTTTTGTCCCTGTTTGAGAACAAGCTGTCCTTGGCATTGAGTAAAATAAAATTTAAAAAACACATTTTTTTTGTTTGGTTGCATGCGCATGCTTAAGATTGGCAGAGTACAAGTCTTTTATTTTGGCAGCGAATTATTATAGCTTTCGTCGGTTTTTTAAAAATGCAACAGACTGCACTTTTTACTTTAATAGTCTTTCTTGAAACACCAAAAACATGTAGCTCATTATGTTTGGGAATTTTTCCTAGACGAAACATGCACCTTCGCCATTTTATCATTAAAAGTACCTTTAGCTCTTTTGTTAGTTAAAACGTCTAATCTGATTGTTAGGTTTTGACTTCCGCGCAGCATAAGCATTATTTACGTAGTTCAAACTACTCATCTCAAGTGTTTGCTCTGATTCAGACTAAAACATGTAAGTTATGCTTATAGAGAATGCATGCAAAATGCAAAAAAAGAATCTCTTTTCACCTGTCGTGTTCTCTCTGTCTGCGAAAATGTGTGGTATATTATTGTATTCCTTCTACTGTAGTATTTTCCATGAGATTTTTTTTTCGTCTGGCTTCCTTTTTTACAGACGCTGTATTATTATTTATAATTAGTAAACTGTCTGACCACTTCAGTTTTCTTTCATATCTGTGTTTTTTGTAATGATACCTTTCCATCAAATGTCAGTACTCATGGTAAAATGAATCCATATAATTGTATGAATAAGCTGTTTTAAATGTAAATCTGCAATTGTACTGATATGCATTCATGCACTATTGCATCATGCCATAAATTTTCAGTGAATATTACATTACATATTACATTTACGATTTTAGAATGGTAAATAATACACAGTATACATCGTTGTTTAGTATAGAGTAAAATGAACACGTTAATCGAACAGGGATCTAAAATGCATCGTCCTTAGTCTTTTGTTAGTTACCTGAGTTTGTTGCTATTTTATGAAATTATTATCTTTAAAAAGTACTTATTGTATAGTTGCAAATAGCAGCCAACCGTTCATTATATGATTACAGACATACAGACACAATCCTATCCTATCTTTCCCTGAAACTGATACGTAAGCATTTGCATTCATAAAGGACCATTTCATCAAACCGGACGAAATCAATTATGAATAGGAGGACCATTTATATAAAAAAAGCTTTATAACATGCAAGTAATAGTATTAATTGGGAAATGGCGAGTGGAAGATAAATAGTAATTGTTCTTAAATACGTTCTGGAAGGCAATTATTGCTATTTTTCAATTAAATTAGATTCAGGTCATGAATTAGGTTAGAAGAATAAGACTATTGGATTGTTACAAGTCGGCAAGGTATAATTGATACTTGAGCTGTAGGAATTGAACGAGCGACGTTTTTAACAAGGCTGTCAGTCAGAAAATGACAAAAAGGTTGAATACTACGGTTTTATTGTTATGTATCCTTTGTAACACTATTCATCATCATCATTTCATAAAAATGTAGACATTCATGATGCAATGGTGTACTGGATACTACTCTTATACTACTATCGACGCTTATTATCCAACTGCAAATTTTATTTATTACCATATAATCATCTCTCAATTCAATACTTGAAGTGCATTCTAGCAATACATGTACATACATATGTTCTATACTCCATGTTAAATTGGTTCGTCCTCATCGCTACTTGATGATCATCATGAACGTCGCCGCCATCGCTGACGCCGTCGATTCTGGTGTCCTGTCTGGGTTAGGTATGCACCTATTTAATTTTTAATGCTTAATATCTATGCAATTTTATATTCATGTCTATTTTAGATAATATAAATGCCCCACTATTCTCTTGTAGACACTTTTGCAGGAAATATTCATTGTGCACCCTGGTAAACGTAAGGTATCACGTTATAGAATCAAAGACATGTTTGTTTATATGTATGTATCTCGGAATGCATAATAAGTAAATAATTACTATTCTTTGACAATATTAAATGCATCATAATACCGAATCGTTTTTAACCAATTGGATGACTCCATATAATTTATAATTAATGTGGATGAGGATTGCAGCGGATATGCAGGCATTAAACATCCGCCTGTTTTACGTGTGGTGAAATTACTTGGAAAAAAAATGATGCTGCATGCAAAAAGAAGGCTCTTCAGCCACAATCTAATCTCCATGAAACCTCGTCTCGTCTGACAATCATCCGGTAGCTTGGTATACACAACAGTGTGGTTGATTTATTCCTAATAATAATTACGTCCAATTTTTTTAAATTCGATGCTCATCCAGACAGTTGCAACTTTTGCAAATGAAATATTTAAACTACCACCTATGATTTTCGTGTGCACGCAACATTCCAAACCAAGTAGTGCCACAACCAACTTCTAGTTTATCCAAACCACTCCAGCATTAAACTGATTGTAGTGGTCATGATTTAAAAAAAAGAAGCATCGTCGTGACTTTATTTTTTCTTTCTAAACATATTACAACTTGAAACAATATACAAAATCCAGACAGAGTTGGCTTAGAGCTGTCAAAGTTAAAAAGCAATATGCCATTGCATAAGCTTAGTCGTGTTTGTAGACTTGGACATTATGGCGATGATGTGATACGATCATGATGACGTTGATAGGAACTGCAGGGTTTTAAAGGTGGGGACAGAAAAATGGCTTATGAGATTATGTATTAGAAAAGTGCAAAACATGTTATGGTTCAAATAAATAGAGTTTACAGTATATTTCACCATTTACTGCATCTTAGGGCGTATTGCAATTATAAATTCAGTTGCTGCCCCTGTCCTGATATCTGCTCAGAGCTCAGTATGTCCAGTGCATGTCAAAAAACCAATTTTAAATGAATGGGTGTTTGTTTGAATAGAGCCAATCGCCAATCCTACTTGCAATTTAATTATTGCAATCTAAATCTGATAAGTCGTGAATGAAGTTTAACCCATACCTTGCACATACTGCATTTTTTATTTTTCTCGTGCCTCGCTCTATCTCTATCAATATTTTGTATCTCATATTAGCAAGGCATATTCTGAGATCTGCTGTCTATCTGTCGAACTAATGGAACGTTTATGCCATTCATGCTGGTAACAGACAGTGCAGGACAAAGGAAGACTTGTTGTTGATGATGTGATGTATGCAAATCATCCTCACAACCATAATCATTTAAAATGTATTTAAAACCAAAACACATTAGCAGACCAGTAGTAGGAGAATGATGTACAACAGAAAGGTCATAGATTGACGGCCCTTGTATTAACCTGAATCTTCATTAATTGATAATCATTTTATGTATTTGCTGATGGCTAGCTGTTTTGCAAATAATTAATTCTACCAAGTCCTTCATATCCCGCAATGTCTTGCGGAAAATTGGTATTCGGATAAAAGATTTGCTGACAACAGCTTTCCACGATATGTGACGGATCCGCTTGACGGATTACATATCTCATATGGCATATGTAGGATCCTCATTCTGGTTGTCACTGACAGTGTCTTCTAACTTCTTATTGTGGATATTTTATTCAGTAAAGTAAATCAATTGTTTTGTTGGATGTGCATGAGACTGATGGGATGGGAGTGAAATATGCATTGTACATGGGAAATGGCGGCTGCGACTGCTTTCTGCATAAGGTTTAACTGCTACTACTGTATAAGCGTTTATATGCTCATTAAAATTTATATCCGTGAACCCAGCTCAACATTGTTTGAACCAGACTAGAGGTTCAAGGTTTTCCGTCCTTTTTGCAAAAGTATCAAGTAATTATTCAGAAATTAACGATTTTCACAATAGTCCATCCAATTAGGATGACGTAAAAACAATGTGCATACAATGTTGGAGGATGCATTTTCAATGGATGCACACAAGACTTGACGACAATGGCAATTGTCCCTTCTGAAGCTCCTCGTATCTCTTTCTTTGTTGGATATTCCTTGGCGTTGGTACCTCTGTCTATCGACCCATCCTTTAGTCGCGTTTTTAGAGTTGGGGTATGTCTAGCCGTTTAGTCTGATTTTTTGTCACTTTTTGTACATTCGCTCACAGCATGCTGCTCCATACAAGTATAATTCGCATCCGTGAACTTTAATCAGACAAAAATATTGTACAAAACTGCAATTTTATCTTTTACAATTATGCATGTGTCGTCTATCAGCGTCTACTCTGAATCTGAATGCATTGTTTAAGTAATTACCTGACACGAGATGATGAGCATGCAATGGTGAAAAATGCAATCACGGAAAAAGTCGATGAAGGCCGAAATGAAAAATTGGACATTGTAAATTATTATTGTAGTCTGCATGCAATATGGAATTGTTCAAAGAGCCTAATATTCATTAAGGTTTCTATTTTTCAATTTCAGGGAACCCCACCGGCTTCAACAGCTTTGTCCTCCTCCCTCAATGCATAAATGTACATAGTATGAAAAATGCTTATTAGGTATTATTCCGGAGTTCAAAGTGCCACGACATCAAAAGAAATACTGACGATGCTAGGTTGGAGACGATAAAATGTGTTTTTAACAAAGATGATGATGAGTTGACAGGATCCGTATTTTAATTGATACGATGAGTGATAGGCAATATCCTGAATGTTATAGAGCAGCTGCATCTTTTCCGTCTGTTTATTTGATGTTTTTCAGTTAGTCACAAAGCAATTACATATGTGTGCATACTATAATTCATTAGTGTACATAAGGGAAGCGTGATGTGTTTCAAGTCGATGAAATGTGGTAGAAAAATGCTTTATGCTGACTTTTACATTACGATGACAGAAAAGTGTCGTCCGTCGTCGTGTGGATATGTGGTTGTATATATGTATATGCTGTCGTTGTCACCAATAAAATATGAATGATTAAAATTAACACTGTACAGGTATGTATGTATAAAGTTACATTACATTTGTGTTAGTGATAATTATTGAAAAACAGAACAGATTTCTTATATCACTCGAAAACTGCAGTGTTATCATTTCCTTTTCTGACAATTAGTTTCCAACATTTGTACCATGTCCACATGAATGAGTCATGCGGTTCGCAAAAATGTCAATAATAGTCAAATAAAATTCCAATTGTTATTCTGGACTGTTATAATATCCTAATACATTTTGTGGGTATCGCATGCCGTGGAAGGCCAGACCAGTGAAATATTGCAACCCCACATTTTACGGTGTAATATAAAGAAAACGATTTAGGAAATTTTAATCCAATACGTTGGCTAGCAGTGTTTTCGGAAGTTCTTATGAGATTGTCCATATTTAGTGTTGCTGACTATATTGGGCATGGACACTCAGACACAACCATACATAACATATTACGTAACACATAAAAGACTAGTCATAGTTCAAACTCTGACGGGAAGCCATTTCGCTGAGGTATCAAATGTCATTTTTACTATTTGCCTCTCTCCTACTGTATACATTTGCATGCATTAATGGAACATGTGTAATTCGTCAAAATGCTGAATTAGGGTAATACACATATAATGGGAGTTATTGCATTATTATTAAAAATAATGATATATACTAATATATATTATGGACATAAGATATGAAAATGAAAATCGTTAGTCATCTATCATCTCATCACATCAACAATACCTATCACCATTTTCCATGTTCTTTCCATGGCAAGGCAAAAAATGAACTACCAATGCAATGCCAAATTGCTTCTACAGCAGTATTTAACTAGGTAATTTTTGTTTTTGAAAAGATAATCTGTATCAGTTCAGTTTTCAGTATTCATTCATTTGCATCTAAGCATATTTATCGTTGCACACAGAGAATGTAACTTGTAGTACTAGATGCATTTGCCAACTTTTTTATAATCATCTTGACATGTGAATGCAAGATCCGTTTAACAGACTGCATATGTCAATTCGTTTGGAAACCGAAAAAACGTCGAAGAAAAGTTTGGACTCTTCTTCTTCTGTTGCCAAGCTAGAAACTAAGCTACTTAAGCGATGCAGATGATGATAGAGCTAACTAAAAACCGTCATTGCATCTTCACCAAACATGAAATAGACCAACTATGATGCAGATGTTCATCAGAAACAGACTTTTACCCTGTACTGGTAATAAAGTAAAATGCATACATATTTTCTAGTATATTTTTATACATTAAAGAATGTAATTAAAAACTGTAGTAAAAGTTGGTTAAATGACGTGTTTTTCCACCCCGATATTTGTTAACTAACAAACTGCTATGCGGTGAATGGGTGTATTATATTGTTATCTTGAATTTTTCAGTCACTGGCCCTTTCTTATGGATGGCTGGTGAATAACGCAGCAGTGCAATTCACAAGTAAAACAAGGAAACATTGTTTTTGGTTGCTTTTCAGTTTTTTATTACATGATAACTTTACAAAGTCATCAGCTGCACAATTAATGCACTGAACTGAGCTAGTAGTTCAGAATTTTTTATATTTGCTGTATTTAACAGTATAGAAAAAAGCTGTCAGCTATAATCTTAGGTTTTTAATAACAAAATCCCATGTAGCGATACCTATACAGCGTTTGCGAAGAGGAATTAGAAGGTGAATGAAGTCCGTAGTACATATAATTCAGCTTGGTTAACCCTTTTTACACAAGATAAGGATATTATGTGTATGATATCATATCTTTTTATATATTATCGTAAATTTTACTTCCACCAAATAATTACACGTACGTGTACGCTCAACTTTCATGCTGATTAATATCTCGAACGTAGAGCTACAGGCTTTATTTCTCTTTGTTGAAAAGTATAAAAATGCAGTTTACTGGTTTTCTAATGCTCTCTGGTGTCTTAGGCATAATCATCGTGGTCATTTTTACTGGCGAGAGAAAATACCAGGAGCTATTATGATAACGTCTTTGAAAAAAATGATTATGCCCTGCCAATACGCAACAATTGTGAATGCAATCAGTATTCCAGTTTTTAAATAAAACTATATTTTTTTGCGTTTTGAAGAAGCTTCAAAGTCTAAAATATTATTGCTATACAAAGATGGTATAAAATTATGTGTTAAGAAAACTGTTAAAGATAATCGAGGGACATAATTAAGAATGAACATAAAAGGTACAAAGTTTCTTTTAGGTAAAATACACGAACAACTTTCATACTTTAGCGAGCATCACCTTCTGTCTTTTTATACCTTCAGTTTTCCACGGTTGATGAGAAAATGAAATGATTTAAATAATCTACTATTTTTTCAACAGAAGATAATCGGTTAGTTTTCACTCTAACTCTTTGTTGAATTATCTTTTTATGTAGGTATATTGTATAGCTTTTGGTTTTATCAGTCAGTCACTCCACTCTTTGATATCCAGGATTTTGGGTTGGGTCATCTCATGTTTTCTTGATCATTATTATTCCAGCTAAAAATTGACTTGATGATTTTCATCTCCTTTCTAAAACTTCACGTTGAAAATAACACCAGCAAAAAATATTTTTACATTTTGAATTGCATCCTTTCCAGACTTAGGATATTGTATGCATAAATATATGATAATGGACAAATACAAGGAATTGTTTTTTCTACCAAATAGTAAGCTACTTCTATTCATTATAATGCCAAACAACTATGATGGTATGATGCATGATATGGTAATAATAACTGAGTACAAACAACAACTCTTAAATTATCCTGTATAATATAATATTACATTGGTGCATGTATACCTATTTTGAGGTATTCTGTCTGGACTGAAAATAAAGTCTGGACCTGTTGGATGCACATTTATATTAGTTCAATATTAAAATAACTTTTTTTTCTGCATTCTCGATTCTCAACTTGTCTCAAAAAGTCTGGTTTGCTTATTAAGGTTTTGACTGTTGATTTTTTTTGGATGGGTTGGATAGATCATGAGTTCATGGTGGTTTTTATCCTTTACAGAGAGAGGGGATGCAATGGTGGGTGTCTAAAAACTTTTTGATGCAAATTTCATGCAACTCATTTTACAATGAATTATGCTCTTTTTCAGACCATCATCATGATTATTTTCTACTCGCTCCCATACATCAATTCAACCAATGATGGAGGATGGATATTAAATTGATATATTATTGATGCGATATTATGTGTGTGTGTATGGGAAACAGCCTCTTCTTATAATCCAGTGCTGAAAGGAAATCTACAAGTCAGTCTGAATGATATGATGATGAATATGAACTGATAATATTATTTATATGGCTATAGTATGACTCGGCTCTGTCAAGTTGTTCGCTGTATGCAGATTTATGACTATTGTTCACAGTCGGTAACTGCATTGGACAAAAACATGCACAAGTAAAAACCATTTTTATCTAATAGCTATATGTATTATGTATGCACCCTTGTACAATCTTATCTGAGGATTTTATAAAATTGCAATGAATAACTTGTTCATTCGACATCGTCTCAAAATTAAAATCCCTGTTTTTTTTTCTGGCGATTTGAGTTTTCATGCACAGGGATGGGATGGGTAGCCTATGTGTCTGTACAAGACTGAATTTTTACAGTCACGATATTTATTAGACTAAAAAATAATGGTTATTAAGAATGAGTTAAAAATTTAATCAATTACTACTATCGGCTCTGTCAAGTTGTTCGCTGTATGCAGATTTATGACTATTGTTCACAGTCGGCAACTGCATTGGACAAAAACATGCACAAGTAAAAACCATTTTTATCTAATACCTATATGTATGCACCCTTGTGCAATCTTATCTGAGGATTTTATAAAATTGCAATGAATAACTTGTTCATTCGACATCGTCTCAAAATTAAAATCTCTTTTTTTTCTGGCGATTTGAGTTTTCATGCACAGGGATGGGATGGGTAGCCTATGTGTCTGCACAAGACTGAATTTTTACAGTCACGATATTTATTAGACTAAAAAATAATGGTTATTAAGAATGAGTTAAAAATTTAATCAATTACTACTTGTAAATGTATGTAATAGCAAAGTGGTTATTACCGGATGCTTTTGGCTGTTGCAGATTTTGAGATCTTGTAAAAAAGCTATGGTTCTGGAGCAAGAGCATAAAAATAATATGTGTATAACAAGGGGAAAAGGGATGCAATCTAGAAGCCGCTTTAGGGTAGGCGAATTGAATCGTTTGATTAAAGGCAATAACTCAGGAGAGGTGAATATAATAAACTTCATTAATTTTTAGGCTACATACGTACAGATGTACATACATACGTCCGAAACGCACAGATGTGCAAAAATGTTGCTTACACTGGATAGCATGTAAAATACCAGACAATTGTAATGCACGTAAGCATGTTTGTATATATTTAAAAATAATTTTATGCGTGTAAAAATTGCATCTCTGTAGTTATTAAACTGGATAAAGTTACTAATTCGCCAGAGGCTCTCTTTCTTCCAAAACTGGAATGTAAAATTACTCATTAGGTACTGAATTTTAATTGTAGAGAGTTAGCATTATGACAAATATAAATGTAATTCTTACATAAGAGTTGGTATTTCGTAGTACTCCAACAGCTATAACTACTAATTAGGGATGGATGGATGATGAACGTAAAGGTGAAGGTTCCGTGAAGAAATGATCCCCTCAAGCGAACTTTGTTGCAGTTGTTAGGTTGTTCCGGCATTGCATGCAGCATTCAAGTTTGTATGTATCTGGGTAGACTTTTAGACGCTGCAGTGCTTCCCTAAATTTGAAAAACGCCTACCCTGCGCCAGGTTATTCAGAATCAGGTTTTTTCATTAGGGATGATTTTTTATTTCAAACTTTGGAAATCATTGGTACAGACAAACCGACCCCAAAAAAGATTTCCAAAACACCTGTATTTTGCATCTTCAAGAATTTACTCTGACCCTAAATTGTGTAGTACTTTATAGGAAAAATGTCGGATTTGCATTCAAGGTGAATGCTTTCATGCTAAAAGTCAATCACGCAATCGTACCGAATTATACCTTTGTGAACCTTGATTTTGCTACAGGTCATTGTTAAGGACGCCATTTTTTCCAAGAAATAGCAACATGTTATACAGAGCGAATAAAAAATATATAGACATGAGTCATTCCTTGTATTTATTTCCTACATACAGCATTTCTTATTTAATCAATCTAGCTACTACACAAAATAACAAAGTAACTATACCTAATAGGGTGACGGTAAAATTCGTCTTTGTAGTAATTGCTTAATAATACATTGATGATAATGGTAATTTTAAAACTCTAAAATAGAGATTTGAATTTTACATTATCCACATGCAATTCCTTAGCGGGTTTTTGCTCTTGTCTACCGTACCGTAATTATGATTGACGTAAACACATTTGTTGCAAGAATCGTTTTACTA
>JAHZNG010002625.1:0-24087 GCA_027744375.1 Orchesellides sinensis
AATTCTCGTCGCTAATGTAACACGAGCATCGGCGGGTACAAAACAACTTCTGATGACTTCGCGAAAAATACTTGTAAAGCATACCTATGTAACTTCTAGTTTATTGAATTTCTTTGATATATACGATATATTGCGCCATGTTACTAGAATTACAACTGTAAACAACAAGATTTTTCTTTATGTTTTAACGAAATGTAATAGAATTGGATTTGATTTGAGTAAAGCTACTACTGTATGTAATAAACATTGGAATAAAATCACAAGATGTAACAATGCATCCTCTTGGTTGTGGGATTTCGGGTACTTTTTAAATTGAATCCTGTGATACAGCTAAGTGGTAAATCTATTCATGGAAAAAGTTATGTACATATTCATGGGTGCTATTTTCAGGTCTAATATTTAAATCCCATTTTTCGTAAATCTTTTCATACGTTATGAAGCTTCTGAAAAAATGCATGGGCATGATATGTGTTAACGAGACACTTGAACGAGGCGTCAACGTGAACTGCTTGAAGGTGGATTGAAGCCTAAAAGTAGTGTTTGTTTACTAAATTACTAATTTTAACACGTCTTATTTATTACTTACATTAAGTGAGTATAAATACTGCTATTAATGTTTACAAAAGTACCTTAATGATTGTTTTAGTAGTCAGGCCAAGACCATTTAGTTGCAAGTTACGATTCTTAAGGATGAACTAAAGAGATTCTTATATATATGATATATGGCGCCCCATTTTTAACCCTAAGAATCAACTCATTTCATAACTTTCTCCAAGTTAAACTCTGCTGTTTTTATCGTTAAACTAAAAGTTATGTACTACTTTTGACGAGCATTCAGGTACCTCATTGTAATATTGACGCCAGCGGATGTATATGAATAAATAATTTTGTAGAGTTGTTGCGGTACTTTAGAATATACTCATTGCATATTATAATTCTATTGGGAGTAACCCCACTAAGGAATACTAGCTGATTTAATGCTGTTGGAAAAGCAGTTTCTACTTACGAAAGTACATTTTTAAGTAGATACATTAACCATGAGGGTGCACAATTTCGTAGGATATTCTAGGTCGAGATTTTTGTGGTTCTGCAGGGATGCAGAAGAGGAAACTTTGAGGGTTACATGACTCCATTCCCGAAATGCATGGGTATATAACTTAAAAACTTCCAAAGTCGGCTCTTAGCCGTATTTTGCTTCATAAAGAAACTTACGATTAAGTGTATTTCCTCTATGTAGATATTTAACAATAAAAAGAATTTTCCCACAGCCAAGCAGGCAACAACAAAGGGTTCAGTTGGCGTGTTTGTTTAGTAGACTAGTGTTCTTATGACTCTATTTGCGGTTCAAATTTTAATCACAAAGACTAAATTATTGACAAATTCATTCCACTCAGCCGGACACAACATATTTTATGAATGATCATCTAAAACAACACGTACACCATACCATACAAACCATATCTTTGCAAGATTCCATGAATAATATACAGGATCTATGGGACAAGAAAATTTATATTATGAACATCTATACAACACTGGACTGAGTTTATGTTTTACAGTACAAAGTGTGTAAAAACATATTATGTACATACATACAAATCCAGATTAACCAACTAACCCTTTCCTGTTTACTCCCGTGCTCAAAAAAACCACAGAGTTACGCTAGCAGGCACATTCCCTTCCAGCTCATTACAGTTCATCCCAAAATATGCGGTTTTACTTGTAAGAGATAAATAACTTATGAAGCGTGTACTGTTTAAAACACTATTATACATCTGTTATGCAATAAAAAGTACAAGACATATGCAGACCTGTATTGCCTATGATTTGAAAATGAGTTGGCTAGAAAAAACAATGTTTAGTTATTCTTTAATGGCTAGCTACTCTCTACCAGCACGGACAAAATTTTGAATGCACTGATGCTTGACAAAATGATCATAATAATGTCATGAATTGTGAATGAATCGCCTCATTTGTCTAGAGTTTTTATGGGTCATTTTCGGGGCTGTACAAAGAACATGATATAAGAGAGTATAATGTTTTACCAGTATTCTTTATTCTATATGTATACATGCATATATTACGCACATAACTACTAGAGTGGTACATTATTTAAGCAGGTAGTTTTCTCTTATACAAATTGTCTGTCATCTAACAGCATTATATTCATCCATTTACTAGGATGTAAAACTGTGCAGGGCTGAAGCTTATAGGATTCATTCATTTTTGTTGTAAGAATGATAGAAAAGTATAACATTGAAATTCAAAATACTTATCTCGGTTGGAGCACCATAAAATATATTAAATGGTGGTTGCGTGATCATTTCTTAAAGCTAAGACGTCTCTGAAGGCGCCGCAGTATTTATTTGATGAACCTTTTTATCCCTTGGTGCTCACCTAAAATTAATATGAGATGAGCTGAGAGAGAATGCGAGTTTTTGTTTTAAGCTTACGTTTTTGTGATAATTTACCTGAATTTCCTCAGTGCCTCTTTAGGCGTTTTATTTAGTGCGCCTAATTCCAAAGGTTAATTCATTGTGTATGGGATTGTATGTGTGTAACGGCTTGTTTTATGTGCTTTATGGGTTCCCACATAAGGCAAAAATAGAGCTTTCGTACCATTCTGAGAAGACCTAATAATACTGGTGGACGTATGCACAGGTAAGTTAGGTACTTTATGTAAACTGAAATGGGTAACGTTTGTTATTATCAAATATATAACTTTATATGTGAGAAGGTATTTGCATGACTTTTGTTGTATTAAAAACACTGTCTGGACTTCATTTATTTTCAAAAGAGAACTGTTTATAGTACTAGCCAAACTTGTTTAATCCATTACATATTAATCGTAAAAACAAAACGAATGGATAAGCTACACGTAAGTGAATTACAAGCATTCCATTATATTGCCAACTGTTAGGTCACGGGGAAATTTTCAATTTTGTTTGCCTCGAAGGGCATTTCTTCACGAAGTCTTTGAGCCTCAAACACTACTGACCCACACTTATCCCCCGGGACTGAACGCATATGATGAAGTAGGTCACCATTGTTGTCACCATCTAACAAGTTTGTAGGGTCATATGTAAGCTCATTTGAAATATTTACAAGCTTTTAAAACAAAGTATTCTGTATCTCACATTCCAAACGAGCGAATACGTAATGGTAAAAATATTGCTTCCTCGAATCCCGATAACCGACGTGTGAAGCTCATGCAAAACGATATTTAGCTCGTCTAATGGAACATGTCGGCGATTTTCATCCTTTGAAAGCCACAGTTTCAAAGTGTCCATCTGTAGTAGTAGGTTAAAATGGGATTGCACGATAGTGTACAAAACCATAAATAATAGATTATTTCGATTCTGCCACCCCATTTATGTGAAATACATTTAGTAGCTTCAATGAGTAAGTATCTTATGATAAGTAATATACATATAAATACCTGACTACCAATGTCGGCTGAAAAGAGAAACGTTGAGCTTGAACTGAAAATGAAAAACAAAAGCCGGGCTTGGGTATAAATGTCCTTCGTTAGTAATACGGCATCCATATTCATGGAATGATACAGAATAGATTCTGCAATAAAAGTAGTGATCATGCTCCCATATGCATTATTTATTAATTGGGAAAGAGCCCGGATTCCTTTGTAGGATTTGTACAATTCCATCCATTTTTCAGATGGCTTTTCCCAAACTGACATTGAGTTCCGACTGTATGAACTCATACTGGACCACATTTCATCCTTCAAATGGTCCTTTACACTCTTTCCAAATGCATTTGATGTTGACCACAATGTTAGCACAGCGAAGAGAAGGCACAGGTCAAAGTAGAATCCCATAATGAATCTATCCACGTGAGCATATCATTTTAAGTCGGATTACCAATAAGAAACGCGCCAGGAGCGGTAGTAAAACCGATTTATTCTACCTTTCAATTAACCCGATTCCGATCAGTAGTGCTAGTACATAGTCCAACGACGATATGTCATGCACCTCAGGGGGATCGGAGTAATCTGTTACATTGACGATGAAGAAAGCATACCTGGCATCAGTTACCAGGCTGCGATTCCACCAAGTTATGTCCCATGTGGAGGATGACGCAACGATATGATTTCCAAATGCTGTTATCAAAGATGTCATCATGTATATTCCGCAAATAAAGGTGACAACGTATCTGTGTTGGCCCTTTGTAAAAACGGTAGTCAATAAATCATCACCGAGCATCTTGATCTTAACAAAGCATGAGTTTTACAATACTATTGACATTTCTTGCGTACTCATACCATCCAGCCGCAATCTGGTAAGACCTTTTCAACTTTCACGAATTGCACCACGTTAAAAAAGTCCGCTTGGTTGCACCATAGTCGTTTGACTGAGACAGCTTTGAATAGTAACTTAAATCCATTCCTCATAATCTCAAAGTATTGCACAGGACTTTGCGCAAATACTTTGGGCACACCGCTTCGAAAGTCAGTAAACAACCGGAATAGGGCAATAGAATGAAGAAAGCCACAAATTAACTATAAAATATATTTTGAAAATTGAAGTAAGAAACAATTTAATAACTTACATGTATCCAAATAAATATACAAAAGTTTTTTAAAACTACCTGTTGAGGTTTCCAACTTTTTACAGTAAACCACCCATTTTGGTCCACAGCAAAATGAAAAGGGCTGCAGCAGGCGTAATATGCAAAATCAAAGTAAATTTTTAAAAAATTGCTTAAGTTATTTTTGCTACGGTTGGAAACGTAGCTAGAAAACTGATTGCAATCTCTGGCCGTGATAGCCATTAAAGTTGGAGTTTTATTAACTGAATTCGAATCAGAATAAAAAATCTTTACAGGTGTACGGAGTAGTTTTCTGAGGAATGCTTCCATCATATGAGGCTTTGAATGAATTTGAATTTGTATGTCTAGCTCATGGTTATCACCAAATATTATAAAAATTAATTCAACACATTATGTTCCCTTCAACTAGCTGTGTTACTTTGAGACGTGTTGTTTTTTATCTAAATTACTAAGTTGCTGCTATTTTGGTTTATAGCATTTTACACAATTACTTGCAAAAGCGTAAAAATGTTATCCACCTCGTTTTTAATGAAGAGTAAATACTTCAGAGCATTTCAAGTAAATGTGAAGTACAAATAATATTTGATAAGCAATTGGTTTGTTGATACTACAACTATGTTTTGCCTGTCTCGCCATAACCAATGTATTTACTGTTTGAAGTGAATGACAACGAAAACGGACTTCAGTTGACATTTTTCTATTCAATGTAGTTAATGCTGAGGTCAGGAAATAATAAAGGCTTCATCCTTAAAAACTGTCTATATAAAAATTTGAAGTCAATATGATTTCATTTAAAGTCAAGAATTTTCCAAAACACGTAACCTAACCATTTACTGACTTTTCTATTGCCTTGATATAAGATTCGATGTGTATATGGACGTTTCGGTGCTTTCTCCTTTACCAAAAACAAGATAATGTAAGCAGAGAAATACGACATCAGAATTTAAAAAGTGACAACATAATAATATTGCTTTTGAAAGGTGATAACATGGATTTTGAATAATGTGAGACTGCTGTGCTGACCTACTACGAACTATTACAGACAGAGTATTACAGAGTATTTTATATTATTATTATATGGACCGTTGTCGAAAGCGAATTAAGTATTTAGTCAGAGGGTTTGTGGCAAGTTGATAAGCTAATATTATTTACTTTTGTGAGGATGTATGTATTTACTTATTTCTTCATTGAAGGTTGCAATGCCGTATCTCACATTCAATTTTGGCTTTCTTAAAAAACCACGTTATTATACTGAACTATCGAGGCAACAACATTTCTTTAGCACATATAATTTGAAACCTGTCTAAAACATGTACATAATTATATGTAGGTATAAAGCTTCACATTATGAGCACCAATACACAGCATAATTCTGCAAAGCCTAAAATTAAATCTAAAATAAGAAATCGGGATACTTCGTTTCAGAACAAAGTTACTTTAAAAGTTAAATCAGCAACTTTCTTTACTGCGTACTGAAGAAAGTCAAGATGAAACCAAACTAATTTCGACTACAATATGCATTAAATCGCTGTACACACTCAACGGGCTTAACAATATTGGCCTTCACCCACATTTCATATTGAAACCGTAAACAAGTTACATGTAGGTAGAGTAAATTGCATAATTGAACCGTTTCACTGGTCGTAGAGTTAGTTAGCGTTTTGGTAGCCACCTGTTTCTCTGGACAAATTATACATATCTGAAATAAGTAAACGCATTCACATTTCTATAAATAGGAGTATATTTCTATTCACCTTTTGCCTGTTTTAGGAGTAGGAAAAACACTGGCGGAATGCAAAGAAAATGACGGGACATATTGAGTATTTTATTATTGCAAAGGAGAAAAGCCAGACGCTGCGCGATCTTCTTGCATGGTAAGCAAGAAATAAGATGCAACATTTAATTAAACTTTGTCTCAGCGACCATCGTCAGATAGGATATCCGAATTCATAACTCTGTTTTCAATTAAAAATCATCAAGAGATAACAATCGTTACAAATCATTTTACCATAGGTGCTTGAGTTCAAAGTGATTTAAATGATAACAACAACAATTAAAAGCAGAGTACAAAATAAATCGCGTTTATTTACCGACACATAGTGACTAGACATGAGACAATTAAAAATTATTCGCATACGTTATCGGTATACCTACTAGACATAATGGCTACTTCCATTTTGGGATGGAGTCATTTAATGTCAAACGACTGGCGCCAGGTGCAACTCTTGATGTATTGTAAGAGTCACAGCTTCATGGCACGACACGGTTTGCTCACATGAACCAATTAATTGTTTAGCCATTTTTGCTACCAAATTTATAAAAATCTATCAATTTATACAGGCAATTCATTATTCCATTGCTAAAACTAGTTTTGCAACTTTCGCTTGCGCAAATTAATTTTGTCACTTGACTTCGACACTTGTGACAACACAGTACCTACGTACATTCTGATGTCTTTTATGATTAAACCCAGGGAATGGGTATGTTGTTACATTACATAATAAAAAATCGGTTTGGTTAAAATTGGTTTCTGGAGCATGATAAGAAAGAATTTCGTGAAAGCCAAAACCACTACTGATATTTTATAAAAACCCCTGCTAGAAAACAAATTGTTGAAAGTTGAAAGCCAAAAATCCTATTTTTTATATGGAAGCTTGCCACATTTGAAATTTTTCAAGGTTTAGCCGCAGCCCACAACCATAAATCAACATAAAATTAAGATGTCATCATCACCATCATATTTTTCTCAACGCGTGCTTTATTTTCTTTTGTAGACATTATGCTGACAAATTGTGTAATAAATGTAGCAAGTATTGTTCACATCCTCCTAGAGCATAAATCTCCCTGAGATTTAGGATTGCATGGAAGAAAGCTTTAAGATATGGGATGATATAAACAAAGATTGCTCTATAACAATAGAAGGAGACAAAAGCTATTCTGAATAAATTCCAATATGCTGCAGTTTTGGAAAAATATTACTGTATACCTTCTGTAAGTGTATAGCACATAACTAATATGCTAAGGATTCTTCTAGTTTACTAAAGCAGTACTTTGAACAATATAACTCCTTTGTATTATGTTCTTATAAAGATTTTCTCATTTCTAAAATGATAAAATGATTTTGTTTCTCGTGTTCTTTCTCTTCAGGGAAGTCGTTAAGCTGTAATCGGCCTATTTCGTGTTCAGCTCTGACAGTCGTCATTGTATCACTATATAATGTTTATCTTATATGTACGTACTACGTACATTGTGTGTTGTATCTATGCCTATTTGTATTGCACGATTTAAGACATAACTCAATTACGATAAGACAGTTTCCATCACTTCTTCCCCAAACCAATTGGCCTGTGTAGTTAACTTTACCGAATTTTGTTCAGACAAATATCACACATAAAATAGTCATATCAGAATATATTTTGATACATAGCAAATCAACAATCAAATTGAAAAACGTTCCAAGGTTAAAAAGTAATGTATTACAATCATGTCTCATTAGGTGATTTGCAGGAAATCTGAAGGCTTTTGCAATATTTTGCCACAAAATTCATAATTCTCGATAATTTTAAAGGCCAGCCCAACTTATTACATAGCTATATCTGTTTGGGTCTACAAATAACTAGAAACAGAACTTAGTCGTAACTTGAAATCTAAACTCTAAACAATGTAACTACTGTCCTGTCTGCGTTTAGTAAGTTTCTCTGAAATGCCAAGTAAGGTTTACATTACAATGAAATTTGAGCTTGCGTTTACAAGAAAATGCCTGAAAAAAGATTATTGAGACGAAAGAATTGATGTACATAAAACAAATATAGGTACATACATGATGGTATAACATTACTTATACTATCGTAAGATCAACAGCAGTAGCCCTTAACGATCGAATGGGAGCTATTACAAATATTTATGGCTTTTAGATTCTTTCCAAAAGCCTTGAGCAATTTTGAAACTAAAGTTGCTTACTTTTTGTATTAGTTCTGTCTGAACTGAACAATTTCATTATTTGGTTTCAGTCTCGTGTTTATTGCTCTAAGCTTATGATCAGACTAAACAAATATTGTTTACATGATAAGGCTGGACAAGGTGATATTAGAAGACAGCTATTCATTTATCAGTTATACTAGCCATTAGCCCAAGATAAAATATATAGCTTATGAATGTGTGCATAGCTGATGGTATTGTGAGTGTATTGAAGATGATGGAGATGAAATATTAAAAGGCGTATATAGGCAATATATTGACTTTGTTTGCTAAGCTAGCCCAACAAGGAGACTCTGTATTAAATTATTGAATTGAAGCTGAAGCTTTTTAAATGGAGCAAAATATCGATCCAGTTTTGTATGAACTGACTACACCTGCAATATAACATCATTATGAAAATTCATCTAAAACACGGTTAACAGTCATAATTGTTTTATAGCACGAGTTGGGTATCTTATCTTGGAGGAATTTATAAAGGAAGCTTGAAAGTCTATGGATGGAAGTACACGTATTGCACGAATGAAGGCAATAATTTTTAATCATTACTCCACTTCGTCTTGCACACAGCTTAGAAAATCTATGTTGAAACACGTACATAGTGCATCATCATTAGCCTTGTCTGAAAATTGGGTGAAAACTGGCTTTGCTCTCATCTTTAGTTTACTACAAGACTTCATTTAGGAAATTTGGAGAGAGAGATAGGCAAGCTGCAAGCAGTCTCCTCTCCTCTGATCGGATTTAATCTTATTAATGTAACGTATTGTTGTAAAAGTATTTTATTGCAGAACTCCATGTTCATTTCAGAGACTGATATGTAATTTGTCTACTCTTTCTGATAAATGAAAAACAAACCAACTTCTACTCACTCCCTTCGGTTTGATGAATCGTCGTGTCTTGAACCCCCTTGGTGAGACAAGCTTATAGCGCACGTCATCCAAACCGTCATGTTAACAGTCAACAGTAAGCTACACAGCACCAAACATGCAGCAGTCATTGTGTCGGTCGGCTGCAGTCCAGCGTCAGGCCCGATGAAATATATATAAAAGTGAGAAAGTCGACAGTCTGCTATGTTCAAGTCTTTTCGTTTAAAACGCAAAATGTACATTCACTGACCTGATTGACCTCTGTGGCAGACTAAGTAGATTAAGCTCTTGATATGTACTGTACACATATATGTATAAGCATACCATCAAATACGTTCGGCAATAGATAGGATATTTATATTTCAAGTAAGTATAATGTATATTTACTTAACTTGATTGAAAAAAATAGAAATAGATGTAGGTATATTGTTGTTATCTTCATTGTCTCTATTTGATTAAGGAGTAAGTGGAGAGGGAGAGCATGATTAGCAGTAGACAATGCTGAGACATAATTATGTTCATAACCTTGTTACCTTTCTCTGATTGCTCAAAAAGGATGTTGGAACTATATGAGATTCTAGTAGCATGTCACCACTCACCAGTTTAATAACATCCATTTATTTGATGAGTATACATCCTAAATCAGAAAACCAGAAGAGTTGGAGTTCTTTCAATTCATATAAGGAGTGGAAATGTACATTTTGTGTAGCCAAGAAAAAACTTTTTAATTTTTATTGCATCAAAGTAGCGTACCACCGCATTGTCCTGTTAGTGTTGATCTTTGGACTGTAGAGAGCAAGTAACATGTTCAAACAGTAAAAGTTAATGGAAGCCCTCTCACCGACTTTGTACACACATTTCTAGAAATGGAAACAGAAGTATAAACTGCCATAAGATCATGCACAAGAACAACTTCGGCTTTTTGTTTCGTGGCCAAATATGTAGAAACTATCATTTGATATTGTATATGAAGTAATAAACTGTGCTGCTAATTTATTGAGCAATTTTACCCTCAGTGACAGTAGTGATCTCTGATGAAGAAAACCAGACAACTCAATTTAGCTTTTAATAGGACACATGCATTCATATCGTATAATAATATGCCATTAAGCTTTGTTGTCCATAAAAATTAGCGATGCCTTAAAAGAGCGAATTGTTTCTGAACGTAGAGCTTTAAAATTTTGTTTGATTGATATACAGTCTATGGAACTTTTGGAATAGATACTGGTCACTAAAATTTATAAGAGAATCTCAGCAAGTGTCCTATTCGATCGTTGAACTTATCTTGTTCCTTGATCTTATAATGTATCATGAAATATTGACTCGTGCGTAATTTGTTATGAGTGTACACAAAACATGCATTTTCTACAATACTCCCTTCTGCTGACGTTGCGTCTATCTCCGGTACATACTACGACTTTGATGATGACATTAAAATGATTAAGAAAACATGACACAAAGATTTGATTTCTTGTACAATTCATTGTGATTATGAGGACGAAGATAGTATTGCATTGTGCTGTTGACATGAACAGTTATGACATTTTGAGTTGTAGTTGTAAAAACTCAAATGCATTATATATATACTGATACTACCTAGGAAGCAACAATAATTCAGTTGGTAAAATAACAATAAGCGCACACATTGTAACGTCTTGGTACCAAAGCCGGGTGAGACGTGAGAACACAAATCATCATTGCTCAAACGTCAAAAATTACAATTGATTGTGATTTCTTTTCGATTATTTGTCTGCAGGGATGTTACATGACAGGTTTGTAATTTGTAATGAAGGTTGGCGTTAAAAGTGATAATATTGCTTAAAAGTGTGGTATTAAATGATGCCTCGTTTCAAAAATTCCCAGCATAGAAAGTTTTTTAGAAATAATTTCGAAGAAAAAATGTTTGACATCTATCGTAAACGATTTTTACAGAGTCATATTAGATTAGAAAGCTGAAAAATCAAGAAAGTATATAACAAAACGAATTTTCATCTTAGGGTGAGACTTTTTATGAACTTTATCAAGTAGTGCATATGCATACTTTAATGGAATACAAGTAGAGATAACATAAAAGAGATGGCTGCACGAAAGGCAACGTACTTGCTTTCTGTCAGTTCAATTCAATGTCTCGTTGATACCAAGACTGACTCTTTTAGACAAATTACCAACTAACACGATCAGCGTAGGTCAATTACCATCATTCCTTGCCCTAGTCGTGATAAATTATAATAAAATTTAGGAAACCTTACGGATTATTAGGAGGAAAATAACAACTTTTATGAGGTTTTAATTCGATCCATCAACACTTCATCTCCAATTTACACGTTTGTACACAACGCCATTTAAATATCAGAATTCTGAGCAAAATGCATACATTCTCCATATATATCGTTCATGTTAGCTATGTTGCCTTTGCCTTGTGTGAAGTATGTAAATCTTTTCAATCTCATTATGTAAATCAGTTTCAATAAATGTTAGAAAACATGTTGGACACTGCAGATGTCAAAACGATTACAAATGAAAGCACATACTCTTTAACGATATATTTTGCATAAAGCTCTGGACAGATGTGAAATGCCAATTGTTGTTCTTATGCTGCTAAAAACGACATAAAACAAAGCTAGTATAGTATTATGTATATCTTATTTATTATTCCACAAAATATACATCCGTGTACCAAAATGTGTCTCATAAGAATAATTTGGTACATCGGGTATATCAAAAAATCTCTCATTTTCCCTACAATTCCATTTATACCATTTCTTTCAATGCTATCTTTCTTACTACATATCTGAGCATCGGATCAAAAAAGTGATATTAACAAATTTGCATATTGGGACAAGAATACACAAAGTTTTGTGCAAAAAAAACAGAAACCAAAAAAAAATGTCTAAAAGATAGCCACTTGACAGATTAAACCTTGTTTTCATTCCCACCATTTCATTTGGAACAACACAAGTTACAATTTGATAAAAAATCTCACCTTTCGAACAATTCTTGTATACGTCATGAATAAATATAGAAAAAACTATCAGTTTTGTTTTATGTACATATATGCTATGTGTTGCTGGCTACATGCCTTTTCTCCCCAACACAACCTGTGATTTTAAGCCTTTGTAATTTGACAAAGTCGTCTTCACTTGAATGATAATGACGGTGACTCGTTTGTAATAAGAGCACAGTTAGACAACGAAAACCTATGGTAATGATGAATACCTATGCAAAGTAAATATATCTTTTATTCATTCCTACTACAGAGCGGTGTATGTGTATTCAGGAAAGCGTCAACGTTTGTCGCTTGAAGGAAGAGACAGATACATGTAAGTTTTTTAACTGATGAAACGAATGAAGTCTTTTCAAGTTTACCTGCACTCTGTATCACAATCATCTCATTCCCTCATCTAAAAACACAAGCGGACCGCACAAGCCAAAAGCCGCATACAGCCGGCCTGTGTTACAAAGACTGGTCGACAAAACAAAAAAAGGTTTTACGTCAGCAGACCTTGTGTGACGCTTGAGTCCCTCCTGCATCATTGGTTTAAAGCGAAGGCACAGGTGAATTGAGAAGCCCAGCATGAAAAAAAAACTTTCTTCGGGAATGGATATTGTATCAAATCAGAACAACGGTATATTATATAATACGAATGGTCTATGGCATGTATCTCAAGTATCATGAATGTATTAATCTAAAGTAGATGCTGCTGGTAAAAGTATACATACATTTATTGGATATCACATCTATATGGCATCATGAATACTCGAGTGATCATGTAAAGGTACCCCCACCAAAACTGAAGTGACAGGTCATTAAATCTAGGACAGTGGCCGACCGCCCTGTAAAAGCGTTCCTAAGTTACATCTATTCTCTCTGACGTTCAACTCTTGGATTGGAAGTGTCTGCTCTTCTGTCCAACTTGGGTTTCTTGCTAGAGAGGTTTAATCGGAACAAATGTAAGGATCACATTGATAATTCAGGTATGCCATGCATATTACTTTGATTTTATTCGGACTCACAAAGAGCAGAGCCGCCACAAGATATATCAGTTTGTCCTACAAGGCGTATTTCAGGTGCGATTCATATTAGATCTTTGGAGATTCCCTCATAAGTAATGTTATAATTTATTACAAACCCGAATAAAAACTAGACGTAACAGCATACATACCTGCATCTACTGAGTTTTCTAGTAACCTCCCAAAAACTAACTAAATTTTTGGATATAAAATCATGAAATTATTACAAAGAAGGCATAGTGTTTGCTATCCATATGTATGCACACACTAACATATGCATTTCATTCCAAACCTGCAATAAAATTACTTTCTTCTTTCACAAGGGTGAGAATAAACATCGTTTTTGACAGGTGAGGATGAAGGTAACAGAGGGTAATTTAACTATTTGTGGATAGGCCCTCACAGATATAAAATACCATTTCTTCTACCTTCTTTCTCGTTTTGGTAAAAGCAAGTATTGGAAATGCCATTTGTCACAACGGGGTTCAAAACCAATGGTTAATTTCCTGTCAAAATTTTATATGAAATTATACTTACTTCACAAGTTTATCATCATCGTTTACATTAACTTTATGAATTTGAACCCGGTGACTACTTGACTTACACGGCTCGACTGGCAGTAGAAATCTCATCTATTTTAAAAGGGGCTGGGACACAATAATAACATTAAAAGTCGTATCTATCCAAATATATTCAGAAATGTTAAAGTTCCCAGCTTCCTCTTCTCCTTGTAATAAAATGAACCAACACAGTTTAGACCTTACAATTTCCTGTCTGAATGCCAAAATGGAAATGAAAATATAATCAGCTTAGCATATAGCACTGAAAATATTAATAAGACTGGAGCTATGAAAATTTTCAGAGAGACATCAGGCACAAATCACATATTTCCGGTGTATTAAAACTAGGAATAGCTGCTGGCTGGATGACATAATATTATACGTATATTGGAATGTTTAAAAGCAGGGTGTATGAAATAATTCGTTTCGTGGTTGCTTGGAAGAGGGAATTTTATAGAGAGTTTGAGAATAGACGGAAAGGAAGCCAAATAAACTTGAATTTGACTAAAGAAGTCTGGAAAAGGCTGAGTTTAAAAAAATCTTTGCCTTTCTGGAAAAGTGTCATCTTGCTTTGAAGGAGTAGGTATGCACTTGAAAACGGTATTCTTCGTTCTTTTTATATTGATATAAAGAACGTTATATGTATAAATTGTTCCGTTTGTCTAAAAACTCCTTCTTAGTCATCTTCGTAGGTACTTATGTAAGATTAAAAGTTTGGGATGGGACCCTACGCGGAGACACCTGACTGTCATTTAAAGAACACTTGCTAAGCATGCTTTTCTCACTTTTTGACAGTTTCCCTACTCTCAAAACATTGTGATGTGTGATGTTATCAAACAACATCAATTCAAAGGAAGTGTTTAGTCTCACAATATCTATTTGGCATCTTGACTGACATAAGATTGCTTAAAGCACCAAGTTTGTAATGTGAAAAAGGAGATTTTTGAGTTGCACTGAAACTTCTCTTGCCTGCATAGTCACGAGGTTATAGCACTATCAAAAACTATTTTTATGCAAATGGTTTCCATAAACGCTTTAATTTAAAATTGTGGTCTATGTAATAAGAAATTAGCGTAAACAAAATCACATTGAATGAAACATCCTATTGCCATTACCCAGGCCCTTCGCCCTAACATTAGGCTATGATTGTTTTTACTACATTTAGAAATATTCATGATGACAGAATAAGTGAAAACCTAGCATGAATAAAATTATTAGGCTTGTGAAATTTCATAAACGTTAATACACTCACGATTTTCTAAATTAGGTAAAAGCATCCCCACAAATCTTGGTAATTTCAAAAAGTATTGCTTAAATATATCCCTTCCGCTGAGCTGTCGTAATAAACATTTAATGTTCATCATAAAAATTTGTATGTACCTTTTGCTCATGTATAATTCATTTTTTCAAATTTTGCAAGCGTGGGCTGTAACAGCAATCAAATGCAAAAATGATAAGACTAAATATTCAACAAAGTAAACGTAGGATGGTGATGGTAGTTGTGTTTGATTGCATAGTGTGTATGTGTACATCTAAATCTTGATAGTAATGACAGATAAAGATTTTATCATGATCAGACTTATTGTCCCTTAAGCAAGTATTTCAGTTATGTAATATGCAATTTTGCTTATCAAAATATCAAAGCAAGAAAGAGAAAATTCTGAATATGGATTATTTAATACAAAGTAAAAGTAGTTCAAAAATGCAACCATGAAATGTATCGATCGATCGTTTTTGTACATTTATGCAAGTTTTAGTTTTATTGTACTTTGCTTGCTAAAGTAATTCGATTTATAATGATACGTCAGATAGATGGATATGATGTGTTGTTTCAAACGTGAACGTGGCGAAGCTAGAAATTAATACGATGGTGTAATTTTGAATTTTAAGTCGATGTATCATTATAATACGATTATACTAAAGCAGTTTTAGTTAATTCCTTTTTCAAAGCCATACATAGGCGTTCAGTCATGTGATGGGATTGAAGCGTCTTAAATAAATCAGATTAAAACAATATGTATTACGAACGATCTCCATCTCCATTATCCACAGACGCGTTTTTATTTTAAGCCAATCAACTCGTTTGTATGCAGATAATATGGAGAAATATGGCATCTCTACTCTTTCTTTGCATTCTTGATGCATTTCATACCCGCGAGTATTTATAGGTATTCACCTACGTACCTAAGTAAAGTATAGGGATACTTTAGAACACCAGACATCAACTTGACCTGGAAAATCACTTAGCATTAAACTAAAAGTCCTAAGGACCTAGAAACTGCATTACCAAGATGTACACAAACATTTGCTTCACACAGCTCATTTTATTAGGAGCTTTTCCTAGTAATTTCAAAGAGAAACGGATACGAAAATCTATTCAAAATTCTTTTCACTTGTAGGTATATATAAACTACACGGTTCTCATTTACTTGGAGCTTCTGGTGCGTAAAACATCAATCGATTTCTTTTTCACTTAACACACAAGACACAACACAAAATTCTTGTATGCCCTCAGCCTCAGCATGTATTATTTCTGGTGAGAAAAATCCCGACAGTCCACACTCCCAACCAAATTCCTTTCTGCGTGGTTTCATTCTGTAACACACGCTGAACGTAATCTGTTGTCGTCTCGTCTCTACCTTTCGCATCCTTTATTGTAGGCTTGCTTCCTACGTCATTTACATCCATTGTTCCGATTTTGATACATTTAGGCCAATACACATACACACGGGCGAATGAAAACCTGCCGAGAGTAAAAAAGCTTTTAAGGATGCTCTCCATCATGGAAACATACTCAAAAGTAAAGATATATGTAAAAGATGTATAAAATGGGAATATAATATGTATAATGTACATATTATTCGACACTTCAACATTCTGATTCTCTGCTTTCATCCTACACACAGTTCTCGAGTTAATTCCAGGAGCTGCTAATCCCTTTGATTTATAAAACAAAAACAACTCATCTGTTTTCACACTTCAAGTAATTCGTGATGAGGATGATGAAACCCCAGATAAGAAACCATGTAGCTACTGGGTACATCAGCAGCGCAGTATCATTTCACTACATGTTGATCTTGTAGAATGGGTTGACGACCACAGTGCCATTATCGTGGTAGTCATTGTGTGATGTATAGCGTAAACTATAGATCAACAAATAATAATAAGCCGAAGCTCTGGTTTTCTCGCCTGTCCATTAATCTGTCCTCTGTCTTCCTCCTACCTTTGGAAAATGCCGTCTGCAATCGTTTGAGATTTTCTGATAAGTCTGCATATAATACACCAAACTGAATGGTAGACACCTTTTTATCATTCTGTACTTAAAGTCTAATACAGGTGCAATATCATCCGACTATTGGAATGACGTGCTTTCTTGAAACAAACATATTATTCACAAGCGAGTGTTTTAATGGAATGTTTTTCAGAGGATTTTCTGATCGACGAAGATGATATCTGTTTTATGTGGTCATCCAATGATATGGAGGCGAAACACACGAACATCGTAGTAGAAAATGCTTCGTAGAACTGCTTTTTGGAGATTATGGATTTTCATCAAGGATATCCTAAAAACAATATCACAAATGATTGTGCAGTACAGTACTATCCAATGACATATGTTAATATTATGTCGTAGGAAAATTTGATATATTGTGGAAAATTTCATTGCATTCATCCCTACATTAAATCTTCAAAAGAAATTACGTGACAAACATCAAATGTTCTTGTCTTCAACAAAAACGTAGAGCAATCCTACATTTTATAACGTAGAAATTAAAATGTTTGTATTTTCTTTATACGTTACCAAACCGAAGTGGAGTCCTCAGCGTGACCTTAACCCAATCATTAACCAAATAGTTTTCTTTAAGCAAACAATTGATGAAATTCAATTAGAAGTTGAAGACTGAACATAGTATTGCTCACATTCAATGAAGTTGTTATTGAAATTAATTTTAAACTTTTTCATTATACATGTTACGTAAATAAGTAGAAGAGTCTAAACGGAAACCTCGTGCAAAGTTTCTTCAAAGTAAACCGGTCAGGTCATGCCAATTGCCAATCGCTTCCACTTTGTATTGTATCCCTTCACATTAAAAAAGTCAATAAGAGCTTCTCTGAATAAAACAGTTGGATGCATATGCATACATACGTGCAAATAATACAATACATGTAGCTTCTATTAAATTTTGTAGGATTGCTTAAGACTACCTTGTCTTTATACAAAAGTTCAAAACTAAATTGTGTTTTCGCACAGCTACATTTTTGTGAACATAGCAGGTGATCTTACCTTCGTGGCTTCGCTTCGCTGGTGTCAGACTTTTTCATTTACCATCATTTGAGGTGGTCAAAAGGAAATTCAAAACCAATTTCCAAATACGGCTTGACACAATAGTCACTAAGCTAACAAAATAACAATGCCACAGAGTCAACCAACCGAAGAGTGGTAAAATGGACCATCCTGAAGCTTTTGCTACATCTCACAAAATCTTATTAATGCATGTATCTGCACAAACTATGTATTATGGCGATCTTCCACCGAACCTTATCCTTCTAGCTACATGTCGACATGACTATGCTGAGCTGCGTATTGTTTGACAATTAGAGTCACAAGTCGTCATTTGTCATATTTATGGTGAACGTAGGCGGGCTAATTTATTAGTATTATTGTCCACCTTTGGCAGATTAATATGCTTGAACTGCTGCTGTAATAGCTAATGGCTGACTCTGACTCTCCTTTGACTTCTTGTATTTTCTCTTGGCTACTACTATCCCCATATACATTGTTGATGATGTCGTAAAGTAACTGTAAGGCACGGTACGAATTTGTGTGGGCTTGAGTGCAGCTTCATTGTGTTATGTGTAAATGAATTACGAACCACCCCAAAGCTCGATGCGTTTTCCCCCCAGTTCGTTGTTGTTCTTTGGTAGAAAAACAGCATCTTGTACGTGATGTTAAGGCAAGGCATGAACACAATATTTCATGAACTTTTATGGCAAACCCTAAATGAAATTAAGCTGTGACTTTTACTTCGAAAATTGAATTAAAATTTGTAATATTGTTTATTTAGGTAAAGATAGGAAGGCATAGTTTACAAAAGACAAAAAATAACAGTAACATCTGACGCAACAAATAACATGGCTGATGGTGTGTCGAAAGAAAACAGTGGAATAGAAATCAATGGCTGCATCGTAGAAAGCTTTTGGATATCTTTTTGGTACATGCTGAATTCAAATACATTTGCACAGACTGGATAGCGAAATTGATCCAAGCAAGAGCACGAATAGTTTCCGAAAACTTTATTTTCCATATCCTCCGTATCCCATCTTGGATCCAACCCTTTAGTAGAACAAAAAATGGTGTTAGGTATATGGATGCTAATTGAAAAGAATAAAAATGTATATTAGAAACATTGTAATGGCTTACCATCCACAGAAATATACTGGACCACGGGCACCACCTCCAGCTCCAGGACCTAAAAAGAATTTCAAATGCAGAAGTAATCACTTTAACTTATGTAAAGGTATGCAAGGCAGTGATCTGTCTTACCGTGATCGTATCCACCATGCCCATGCCCGTGACCTCTCTTTACTCTGTTTGATTCGCCTGAATCTCCGGCAGCGGCGAAGAAAACTTGAGCCAAGAGTCCGAGGACCAAGATAACAAGCTTTGAATTCCAAAAAGGGAACAATCATAACATGTTTTGTACACTTAGGTTGGCGTTCATTTTGTAGGAAGGTTTTGTGAAAACTTTCAAAACTCTAATAGTTGCTTTGATATGTTGTTGTAGTTGAGAGCAATTGAATGTGTGATTCAATCGAGGATTTTGCTGACTTTTATATATGCGAGAAATAAAATGCTATTTACAGATCAAGTAAATAAGGAAGATAAGTTGACAAAATGTTACAGGAAAATCATCTTTTATACTTGATACAAAAGTAAAGCTACAACAAAAGTAAATGAATACATAAAGCCAATCTTTGATGAGCAAATGAAGGCACAAGGTGAGAAATTGGTTTTAAATTGTCGTTTTTTAATTTTTACCTAAATCATGCAATACGAGCATTATTGTTGGAATCACAATTTAGAAAATTTACCTTTTAAAGAGAACTTCCCAAATCTATTATTTGTCCATTCAACTTCAGCTTTGTGCAAATTGTGTTGTAAATTCTTTTGTGATCTTTAGCACAAAGGAATAGTTAGAAAGGTGTATACGCACACACGGCATTAAACGTTTAAAAGAAAGGTATACTTATAGATACAAAGACAAACAACATCGGCATTTATTTAATGAGTGTAATTTTTCGATTTAAAGGTGTATAATTAAAGGTAACATTTTGGAGCGAAAAAGAGTTCTAGATTATTGGTGCAAACAAATTACAGACAAAGCTATGAGTAACATTACTCGCTTTACATTTACAATACTTGACGATCAATTCTTTTAATGACCATGGAGCACGCACATCACTTTAGGAAGTAAAAAGCAGACATACCATCGTATCATAATGTGGGCATTTGTAGGATAAAAGAATTGAATTCAAAACCAGTAAAAAGAATACACTAACCAGCATGCAGGCAAGAGAAACAAAAACGTTTTAGGTTTATGGTTTCTGGTTCATATAATGCAAGATTACAAAATACAACCATGACATGACTTCTTTTAACATGTGTATAAAACAGTTTATATACTTTTTAATCATTAGATACATACGTGGCCTGCTGAATAGGTACACAAAGAAAGTTTCATTTTTTGCACCAGTGGTTTTCTCATAGTGCATAAGAACTTTAGCAAAAGAATCCTCATATCACTTTCATCTTCACCAAGTGTGCCGTCTCAACTCTGTAGCATGTGAATTCTAAAATTGTAACAGTATTCTCTTTGTTGAACTATATTAAACAAAAGTAATTGAATAGTCTCACTTTCCATCACTGTCAGCGCTTTCCGTGCTATTATCGCATTGAAGATACAAATTGAACGAAGGCCTGTAATTTGATAATTTATAACGTTCGAAATTTATTGAATGGTCGTTACCTGTGTTAATTTTATATGGTTGCCGAATGACGGTTTGAACAATTCTTCAAATGAAGGATACGCATGATAATAATTTTGAAATAAAGACTTTTGCAGGTCCACAGTACTGTTTAATTTGTTGCGTAAGATGAGTTTGCAATTAACAGTCCATGATCAATATACTCTTTTAAGCTTACCTTTACCTAAAATATACAGCATCATCACCATAATCGGTATCGTGACTGCGAATTTCTAATGCAATGGAATTTTCTCCTCATAAGAATGCTACATACATGATGAAATCGTATATATTATCAAGAGATGCAAAAGGTATTCTCGTCATCTACTTCCTTATGTTATAAACACGGATAAATAAAAGCTGTCCAGCAGAACTTCCTGTCCAACCCAAAAGCGCTAACAATTCTCCAGAGATACAATGATTGAAACGTTTCCGATGTATTTTTTCTGAAATCAAGTTCCAATCCTATACGACCAAAGATCCAATGCAATTTCCAACTCTTCAGGAATGACTAAACAAGATTCTCATGGACATTTGATTTGCAAGTATAATACATGTGCAAAAATACAACAATACTAAGTAGGTGGTGGTGGATAGAGTATTTTTTGCTAGTCATGTAGAAAATCAGAAATCGGCTATGCCTTGCGAAAACAGAAGTGTGTCTGTCTTGTTCTGAAAAGGGGATTAAAATACAACAATACTAAGTAGGTGGTGGTGGATAGAGTATTTTTTGCTAGTCATGTAGAAAATCAGAAATCGGCTATGCCTTGCGAAAACAGAAGTGTGTCTGTCTTGTCCTGAAAAGGGGATTAGGTAAATAATGTATTTGTGGCTGAATTCTACGTATAAGTAGCCATGGGGTACACCACGGTCTGCCTCGAGTGTCCTGTTAGCTGTCAGCTTAAAATCAAAAGCGGGTTTGGAAATAAAGTATTCCCAGCACTAAAAGCTGTGATTGAAAATAAATATCAAGTATAACTTACAAAATATCGACTATATGTATAGCTCGCTTTATTTCACTTAATCAACATATATGTAAATACACAAGTTCCTTGCTTTCGAGCTTTAAGGTACTTTTTCCAACTCCCAACTTACCATTGCATTGATTCAGTACAAGACATTGAATTTTATACTCATTCATACATTGCATCATCTCAGATTGCTTCCCATTATTCAAGGAATCAGCTTTGCGAATCACTTTTGAATACTACTCTTATCACAATTTTCAAAAGTATGAGTGACACCTAACAGTAATCATGGCTAATGCATTTGATCATCATATATTTATAAAAAGAAAGTGACATTGCCGATGACAAAATGATTATGATGCATTGAACACTATTAGGCATTGATTCAGTTCAGAGCTTATACAAAAGTGAAAGAGTACAGTTAATTGTAAATCACTTTGTTTGGTACAGCTTTAAGACATGGTGCACATAGACATATGTACATACGCATGTCATGGGTTCATATTTACATGGAAATGTTCGGAACAGGCATTTTTGACGGATGAACGAATGCCACGCATAAACGTCAATTTCATTGGATTGAACGTGTGAATATATAAAAGCTCTGAACTGAAGTGTAATGCGGAGTCAGTAACAGTGTGAAAATGCTTATCACGCAAATAAAACACACACAAAGACACACTCTGTGCGTACCAAGTAGATAGGTATATTTCATTGCGTCAGCCGTTTAAATCAAATAAGTAGCTCTGAATTGATTGATAGTATCATCATCACTTGGTTCCTACACATGATGATGATCCATGTGAGAATATCATTCTGTCAGACTTTTTTATTGAAGGCATAACTTAAGTGATGGAGGAATAAAAAAACAGCCCTGTGGTGGTGGTCGTCATTCTCCACTTCTCTCTCTCTCTACTTGCACAATTCCTTTCATGGTGCCATTTCACAGTGGCATTACTGTTTGTACGTTTTTTTTCTAAATGTGAATTGTAAAGAAAAAGGGATGATTCATCAAATCAAAAAAGCAAATCTATAAAGCGTATGTGATTCTATCTCCGCTTAATCCGACTGACGCCTGTGAGACAATTATTATTCATGACAACAGCTCTGATGAATGAAAGCTAATAAACTATGAGACCAGTGAGCAAATCTAAAGCTTGATGGTGGTGGTGTGGTGCCGGTGAGCTTCTGAGTTGGTATCGTTTTCGATCGCTCAAACAAAATGTTCATAAGACTTTATTTTGCTTACTTATCTAATCAATCCGTTTTTATGGGTTTCAATCAGAATCATTTTACTGATTGTCCATAGGTTCATTTCATATTTTGAGAGGATTTAGCTTGCAAGTGATTTTGTAGTTTTAACGCGAATGCATGAAGTTGCTGTCAGTTTAGCGCCAGGAAGTCGTGACAAGCGTTGCACGACTGTAGAAAGGGCTGTAATTCTATTTACTCTTACGCAAACTATCAGGTGTCAGTGAGAACCATTAGATAGTTTTCTATTACTATTCAACTGAAACTGATGGGGCTGCTAGGCTAGAGGATAAGTAAGTATCATTTCAGGAAAAATTAGCTTATCAACTGCTTCAACCAGCCAGTGGATACACATATTACATATGCGTGAACTCATTGTTGATGATTTTATAAAAGATATTATTTGTAAAAATTTCAACATTTCACACCCAATTTTATACATTTTATAATTATACACAAGCTTGATCTCATCAATGTAGATGGATTAAGCAATACGGCTTGATTTTGCTAATTGTATAGGAGGGTGGGGAAGACATTGCACGTAAATACAACAATAAATTAATCTTTGATTTATTACAAACATTGCATGTATGTATATCTATCTGTCTACCTTGATAGTGCATAACATGACTTTTGGAAAATATTTTTATAGTCAATAAGTCTGGGTTGAAACTTTCAAAGATTCTGCCGTAAGTTTTGAATTGTTTGAATAAGCATGTGATATACCATTCGTGCCAATTACTAAATGAAAAACTAGTTGACGTAAGACGTTATACTATGGAAGCAGCGAAAGCAGGTGCACATACTCACCTACATATTTTTCCACAATCGATTTACTAAATATAGCATTTACATATTTTTTTC